>ML847584.1:19312-37153 GCA_009831015.1 Picea engelmannii | reverse complement strand
CGAGGGTTATTATTTTCACCTTCATTGTGAGTGTGGAGTGTCTGCTAGATCCTCATATTGATTGTTCTCATCTCTCAACTCATATGCACTAACATCACATTGCATTTGATCATTATCTACATACATTGCTATTGTTAAAAAAAAGGTAGTACCACTACCTTAGTTCTAGATACATTAATACACCTTTTCAACATTAGGGGATAAATCATATTTGATCATTATATACATACATTGATCTTGTTAAAAAAGGTAGTACCATTACCTTAGTTCTAGATACATTAATACACCTTTTCAACATTAGGGGATGAATCATATTTGATCATTATATACATAAATTGATCTTGTTCAAAAAGGTAGTACCACTACTTTAGTTCTAGAGCATCTAGATACAATAATCCCTTTTCAACATTAAAAGATAAATTATCGTTAATTCCATAGAGGCGAATTATTCTAGAGAAATCTATGCATAGATGTTAATTATCCTTTCAACCCATATACACTAGCCTCATATGCATCCATTGTTCTTGTTCATAAATGTAGTACCGCCACCTTAGTTCTAGAACATGTCGATATAATAACTAGGTTCCTCCTTTAATTATTTTTATGTTTGTGGCAATGGCATTTTTACCCATTTCCAACTTCTGATCCATTATGAAACCAGAGTCCAACTTTTGACATATTTACATTAGAATACCACTACACATATCTCTCATCATCTCCATGATTGAACATAATGGCATAGTCTCATCAGAGATGAAATTCTGGATTAACATTCTTAGGAATTGATTTAATAAGTATTTATTGCGTAATACCATGAAACATGTTGCTATGTTAGGGGCATTAAATGAAGAGAAATTTATAATGCTTGCTTAGAATCTATATTTGATTTATTCTCAGTTTGAAACATCTAGATTTGATTTATTGTGAGTTCGAAACATTGTATGACTTGATATAGCATGCTCCTCACTCGTCAACAGATCCTCCAAATCCTCAACAAATCCTCCAAATCGTACCCTGAGACCACATGCCAATGGCGTGATTAGTTATGTTTCCCATGCTTTCGCTAGCGAGTTTGAAAGTCGAATGGGCTGAATGACCATATCTTCTGATCTTTGTACGATTACATAAGCATCACAAAATGCCTTAGTCCCTCCTTAGACCTCTGACATCCATTTGGTACAATCCACCAATATGAAAGAATTCTTAACAACCTCGATGAAAAAGGAAGAATAAAAAGAAAACATATGCTCCTAGGAAAGGGGATTCTTGTTAGATACTAAATCTATTATATTAATAAGAAACAATAATACTACAAAAAATATCAGCGGAACAATAAAATGTAGAGAATCATAACAAAAAAGAATACCTTTGTTGATAGGAAGACAAAAGTAGTCAATGGGACTGTAATGTATTCCAAATTTACCAAATAAAAGAAAAAATTCTTAAGGACATTAAATCTTCTTTCTCTTCGAACAACTTATTTCGAAAGGCCTACTCTTATTATAAGTATGTAGTTATTGTCACTATTAACTTTCGCAAGGTTTATGTTTTCTAGTTGTTGATACAACTAACTGCCATTAGAATAGATTTTATCTTCGAGTTAATTTATACTACACAGTAATCGTATACATAAAGATCAAGAGTAACTTCCTACATATCAAGGGTAACTTCTCAGCTTACTACATATCTAATATAAGCCTAAAGGTTTAGTAAAACTCCTCTAATGTTATATTATCTTCATATGTAAGCATTGACATTTATGTACATTAAAGCCCACTAATATTATAATCCTTTCCATATATATATGTGTACACATTTATAATATATAGGACCCTTTACATTTTACCCATTTCTATGCATAAACGTTAACATTAGAGTACAAAAGAAAACCCCACTTGAATGACAATAATCCCTATGCATAGACATTGCTCATATCATATAGAGTCTATACAAAAATGAGTTTAAGGCATATATTGCATACTTCATATTAGGGACTAGACCAATTGGAGTTCAATGCACAAATCGTAGAATTAAAATAAAGGTGGCTTTATGCTAACTGCTTAAGTAACAGACTTGGTGGCTAACTGTCTATGGTTACACCCCATCCTCTATCACCATAGAACCTAAAGCAGTCGTTACAACTGGCATAGTTACTATGTCCAACGATAACCATTATTCATTATGGGCTCATCAAGGCGATCAAACTAGATGGTCGAACTTTAGTCGGGCCTTAACTTAACTGTCCTCTCACTTTGCAATAACTTTGGTATAAATTTTGATGAGGGTTTTGTCATATGCGTATTCAAACCTTTGTATGGTCCTATTAATGGCTACCTGCAAGAGTAATCCCTGAGGCTATCACTAGGCCCCGTGTCCAATACAATTGTGCCACCTCCATCCTTTCACATGGCCAGGTACAATCTTCGTATCTCCCACTAATTACTCTATGCAGTGAAGGGTTTCTAGGACTATTGTTCCATTCTCCTTTGTCTCTAAGTCTTCTGTGTGACACCTCAGTGCTATCCGTGTGACTCTATTCGGTGAGGGAGACTGGCGACATGGAGGTCCTTACTCGGCGTAAAGAACGAAAGGCTACACAACCACCTGGTAAGTCCACAACAAACTTTATGCTTAAGCTATCTATAGTGTGGTGATAATTTTTTGGAAGGTTTAATCGTAGTGGTGATGTCTATGTAACTACTATCCTTTATGATTTCTGGTTAAGATTCTTCCCTTCATTGTTCTTTAACTCTAACTCTATTTCCATCCATGACGTGTGTGAAATATGTGTTTTCCACTCGTGGCGGTTCGACCCTGTCTCCTTCCATGAGGGAGACCACCCACTAATTAGGATTTTCCATGGGCGTTTGTGTACATCTTTTACACAGGTGGTTTAGTTTTCGGGATTCAAGAAATGCCTGGTAGAATATTTACAGTATTTTTTATTTTCCAGAAGGTATACTGTGACCTTAATCCTCCTTGGGATATTTACCCATTGGTGGTGTCCTCTATGTGTAAATGCTTTTCATTAATCTCTATGTAGTTTCCTATGTATATCTCTTGTATTCGTAAGGAGCCAAGGATGGCATGAATTGCCCGAACCCTCGGTTCTTAAAGTTGGTAAAATGTCTCCCTAGACTTATTGGGATTCATTTCATGGTAAGTCCATGGTAAAGTTATAAAGGAAAGAGTCCATGGGTTTGTAACGAGATTCCTTTCCCATAATGTGCACAAATAGTAACATGTATGGGGTATCCTCTCGTTCACTTCTAGTATAATTTATACAAGAAAGTCAAGGTTGTAAGGCTTCTCTTGATGTGATTAATTTAGTTTCTAGGAATTACATTCCGGTATAGAATTCACCCCTAAATTCATTGTTCTTGGAAATATGTGGTTAAAGTTAGTAGGTTCAAAATGTATTATGGGCTCTATTTTAAGGCTTGGTTCTTATCTGCGTGTTCCTTATCATGAATTCGTAACTTAAGAATTATGATATCGAAATCCTGTAACCCTATCTGAAGTTCTGGGTTGGGCAATGATGCCTCTCTGCGACATGCGCCGTACTGTGGAAACTCTTTCGGATCTTTATCAAATCTTAGATGTTTCAGAAATGTTCTACTTCCTCAATGAAATGAAAAGGAATATTTAAATATCCTGAACTCTACTCTTGACTACGTTTTTCTTTATCATCAATGTAAGTTTGGGTAATTAAGTGAACAGTGCCTCATGACTTTGTCTGGAATTTCTGAATTGGCATTACGCTGCTATGGGCATACTTTATACTGTGTAAATCCTTATTGTTTTGGTTATGCATTGTAGCTTACATGTTTAATAATGTGCTATCTTTTTGTTATCTTCTAAGCCATTGATTTACTTTTGTTCGATTACATGACTAATGATGGGACCCATGTTTCCATTGCAAGAGTACCCATTAGTCGTTTCAAGATCCACTCCTCCCCATAGGTTTATGGAAAATTTTCTCAACGACACGGATGGGAGAATTACTCGCACCAATCCTCAAGCTAAGTGTTCACTCGTGTATTAAATATGAAATGTTTAATTTTTGTGAATTCATCTTGAACATTATCCTAACTTCAACATTCAATTTTTGTTGGTTTGTTGCAGAACTGTGTTACTGATATTCTTGGTAATCTGTTGCAGGACTTAAATACTCGGTGGCTTGTTGAAAGATGAGGACACCACACTCGAAAGGTACTCAAGTTCCAACTTATCGGGTTGAAAGAAAAAAATAACCATCCAGGTTTTGTTGAAGGAATACAGGTACCACCCTAGGATAGCATTGTTGTGTTATCTTTACACCAAGCTTCTATTGAAAGCTGGTTACTTGTAACTTCAATCCCTAAGGAAAGACAAAGGGGGAAACCCTGTATTGAATATGAATTTCACTATTTAATAGTTATGGTTGCATATACTGTATAGAGTTGAAAGACTCATGGAAAGACAAAGGGGGAAACCCTGTATTGAATATGAATTTCACTATTTAATAGTTATGGTTGCATATACTGTATAGAGTTGAAAGACTCATTTAAGCATTGTGCCGACTCTGTAATAAGTAGCATGTGTTTTTCAACTCTGTAATCTGTATTTAATGGAAAATACAGATTATTAATAGGTACTTAACACAAAATAACAGAGATACAGTAAAAATGGTTTTCTATTCAATAATGAAATAAGTTGAAACGCTGGAATGGTGGCAGATATCTCTGAGAAGAGATGTGATGGTTGCACGCATTCACAAGAAGAAGATTACAATGAGGCTCTGAAGGGATTTTTACAATAAAAAATAATTCCAAAAACCCTAGATATCCAAAAACCTAACCCTAGGAGATGAAGCGCCAAAAGTCATGTGGGCCCCGTTTGGGTAAGTTAGTACATCAACTTTCCGGGGTCGTAACTTTTGCATACGATCTTTGTTTTAGGAGTGTGATAGCCCATTGGAAATGTATCGTCGAGGAGATTAATTTTGGGGGATAAATAATTCCTTTGGCCACCATTGAAGAGATCAATCCCAAAAAACCTTCATTTAGGCCCTCAAAATGGCCCCGAAAGTTAAAACTGCTAAAAATAGTAAATTGCCAAAATTGTTAGAAAATTGTTTTGAGCCAGTTGGAAAAGGTGGGTGGCCACCGATATCCATATGGATCAATCCTCCCTCCTTAGTAAGAAATGGTGTCCATTTCGTTGAGGTCCCCCATCAGATGAGGAAATTTCTGCTGAATTTGACCCCGGGTGAGCCACTTGCCTTGGTGCAGGAGCTGCCCTGCTTTGAAGACTCGATAAAGATGGATCCTTTGTTGTCGAGTGCCCTTGATCTGTGTGTCCACAATCTAATCACTGGATGCCTATTTTATGCAATCAGGTTTGAGCTCTATTGGTGTCAGTTGTTTTTCTACTTCTGAGCTGTCCAATAATGGTGGGAAATAAGGGTGAAGGAGATTCACATTGAACACTCGGTGCAAGCCAAGGAAGGGAGGAATGTTGAGATCAAAAGAATTGTCCCCCACGGCCTTGGTGATAGTGTATGGCCCATAAGAGAGTGGTCAAAGCTTCCGATGGGGTCATGTAAGACATTCTTTCTGCGAGTGCAACCAAACTTTGTCGCCCATCTGAAACCTATGTGGCACCCGATGTTGATCATGGCGTTGTTTGTACTTGTCATTAGAATTTTGTAGGATATATTGAACCTGTTGGTGGATGTGCTGGATCCGCTCAATGAACCGGGTGGCTTTGTCAGCTTTAGTTGGAGCAAGAGATGAGTCGGTCGAGGTGACCGCAAGGGGAAGTGCAACATCTATGGGACCCAATGGTTGTAATCCCAACCCCACCTAAAAGGGGATATGGCTGGTTGATCTATGTAGGGCTCGGTTGTAGCTATGATGGACATAGGGAAGAATCTCATCCCATGTGCAAGGGTGATTTGAATTATACATGCGAAAGATATGCACAATCATTCGATTTACAGCCTCGGTTTGGACATTTGTCTGGGGGTGGAAGGCTGTGGATTTGGTGAGCTTGGTGTCCAGCAATGACTAGAGGCTCGACTAGAATGTGCTGAGAAATTGACTATCCCGATATAAGACAATGTTTTGTGGGATTCCAAAATGTACCTAGACTCGTTCAAAAAATAGCTTGGCAGTGGCCTCTACTGTGATGCTCTTCTTGCAGGCAACCATAATTGTTATCTTAGAAAAGCGATCAACAACCACAAAAACAAAGTCATTTCCCCACTTGGTGGACGAGAGGCCCAACATGTAGTCCATTGATATGGATTCCCATGGTTTGTCAGGAGTAGGAAGAGGGGTGTATAGGCCATGTTTCTTAGTGGCCGGTTTGGCAATAACGCAGATAGTTCAGGACCTAATATACTTGCGAACCTCCTGTCGAAGTTCCGGCCAGTAGAAATGTTTTTGGAGCATCGTCATTGTCTTTTCGATGTCGAAGTGTCCTACCACCTGACTGTAGTGGGATTCCTAGGTGGTCTTCCATTCATCTGTCTGTTCTATCGAGACCTAGTGGTAGCCAGACTTCAGATCAATATTACTGAAGTATTTGTCCCATGTGAATTGATCAAGGAGGTCATCAATTCGGGGAATCAGGTACTGGTTTCTGACTGTGATTTTATTCAGAGCCTAGTAATTAATACAGAGTCGCTTGGTTCCATCTTTCTTTTGTACCAGCACGATTGGGCTCCCGCAAGGTGATGAGTTGGGACGGATGTGCCCCTTGTGGAGCATTTTTTAGATATATCGCTTGATATCCTCATTCTATAACAAAGAGTGGAGATATAATGGCCCATTGGGAAGCGGTGCGTTGGGGGTAAGACCGATGGGGTGCTTGACCTCGCAGTGCCGAGGTAACCCTATAGGTGAGGAGAAGATATCTGAGTATTCTTCCACGACCTTATCTACTTTATTTGGCTGTGTGGAGAGGTCGATCGCAGAGACCCTGGATGTGGCTGTGATCTTTCTCTTATTCTGAGAGTGAATCATGAAGAAGACAAACTTCCCCGTCTCAGAGATGACCTTCTTTCATTGCTTAGCAGAGATCAAGGAAATAGCACTAGGTCGGACTGCCTCGGGTATCATGTACAATTTCCTATTCAAAGTAATAATAACACTACGAGGCATAGACTCATATACATCATGACGTTTCCATAAAGAAGGTTGGCCCAAAAGAACATCACAAACTTCGAGAGGAGCAACATCACATAATACCTCGTCTTTGAAGTGCTTGATGTTGTACGACAGTCAACACTGTTGGTTGACGCATAGATCGTTTCCTTGTCAGAGCAATAGTGTAGGGTTGTGGGTGCAGCGTTGTTGGTAGGGCGAGCCGCTTGACGACCTCTGCTGAGATGAGGCTATTTTGGCTACTACTATCAACGATGAAGTGCAACGGGGTGCCTTTTACCCACATCTGTGAATGGAAGAGGCGCTCTCCTTCTTCTGGCTCGTCTGGTTCACCAGGTTGGAGCTTGGTGGTAGCAACGATGGCACTGGGTTCCACATCAACGATCCATATTCCCCTTTCTGGTTCTGTCTCATAGTTAGAATCTACATCTTCTTCGGAGGCTTTCACATTGGCCACCAACAACTTCTTTGAGCGGTAGTCAACAGTGTCATGTCAAGGGCTCTTATGGAAGTCACACCACTTCCTGGTATCTTTCTTTGTCTTTCTGGTGTCTTTCTTTTCTTGTGGCTTGGACTCGTTGTCCTGATACTGTCCATCTTTGCTCTGTCCTTTGTTTTTTGGATTGGGGCCACCCTTTCCTGGATTTTGTTGTGCGGGGTTCCTAGGCCCAAATTTTTTCGTCTTTTGTTTGAGATTATGATGGATTTTGATGGCATATCTGTAGGTCGTGCCCAAGGATAAGATGTCCAGAAATTCCATTTTAGTCTCGATGTATTTATGCAAAGAACTGCGATACTTTAGCACCATATTTCACTCTGGATCTTTGATACCCAGCTTGGTGCGTAAGGTATGGAAGATATTTTTGAAATCGGGCACTGCTTGGTCTCTTTCTTGCTGCAGTGTGGTCCATTTGGTATACAGGTCATCATAACTTCTGACAGGGTAGTATTGTTCCTTAATATCATCCCTGAAGGATTACGAGGTGGCCATGATTGAAAATAATGAGGTTTCCTCTGTTTCCTTTTTCTCACAAAAAGTTTACCACCAACCGTTGACATAGGGAATGGCTTTAAGGAGTGCAAAAGTAATCTTTTCTCTATTTGAAAAGTTATGGACAAAAAAATACCCTTCTAGTATATTCAACCACTTTTCTACAACATCTGTGTCTATATGAACTTCAAATATTGGAATATCGAAGTTTATTTGTACCTTGAAGGGGGCGGCACCTCCGTTCGAAGAAGATGCATCGCCTGTTGGTAGCCACCGAAGGATTTGTGCAAAGCTATCCATCATCTCTTTCCTCTGTTGTGTGAGGGCTTCGTCAATCAAAAGTTTGAAAGGATCTCCTTTCCCATCATCTTTCTTTTCTCCTGCCATGAGAGGTCACTTGGGCATGTGAGAGTTTCTGTCCTCAAGAGAAACAAGCTCGAAACCCAACTCTTTGTACTCTGACCTCATTGGGGACATGCATTAAGATGAAAAGGAGCAGACTGCTTTAATACCATTGATCCGGATTTTATGAGTAGAATGAAATGAATATAGATTATTAACAGGTTCTTAATACAAAATAATACAGATACAGTAAAACTAGTTTTCTATTCAATAATGAAATAAGCTGAAACTGTAAAATGCAGCGGAAACAAGCTTGTTGGAATGGTGGTGGCTTATCTCTGAGAAGAGATGTGACGATTGCATGCATTCGCAAGAAGAAAATTAAAATGATGCTATGAAGGAATGTTTACAATAAACAAGAATTCCAGAAACCCTAGACATCCAAAAACCTAACCCTAGGAGATGAAGCACCAAAAGTCATGTGGGCCCCATTTGGGTAAGTTAGTACATCAACTTCCCAGGGTCATAGATTTTGCATACGATCTTCGTTTTACGTGTGTGATAGCCCGTTGGAAAGGTTCACCTGCTCGTCTGACCATGAATCCATGAGGGTGAACCCCGAAGCTCCTCTTTCTCTATATTCCTATTCCAGATTCAAAAATTATCCTTGCCTCACACTCAGAAAAATAATGCTCATAATAGAAAGAGATGTCCTTTTTCCCCAGCATACTAGGCAGTGTCCTGCCTCCTCACATATGTTATATATGAAAAAGCATATTATGCCTAGGTCTTTTTCCCCCTTGGGAATTTTCACAGCTTTACAAATCCTGATTTGAGGGGTTTCCAATGGCCAAATTCCTGATTTTCCACTTGTAAAACTCATCTCTTAGGTAGTTCCAACATGTTCCCCACTCATGGAGTCATGGTTAGCTAATTTCAACCTGGTTGTTCCATTTGTCTCTTAGTAATAAATATAAAAATGTTTGTTTCTTACAAGTCTCCTAGTCAAAGAGTTGGTTGGGTAAATCAAATCTTTGCCCAACAATCATAATAATAAATTACAATTAACTAAATTCCAAATTCAAAATTACCATAAATGACAATAATTTTCCAAATTTGAATTTGCCAAAAACGAAAAAAAAAATCCTAAGTGTATTCAGACTTCAATAATAATTTATTTTGGGGGATATTACATCCTTTCCCCCTTGAGTACAATACTATCCTGAGTGTTCATTCCTTTCTTGGAACATGGTTGGATAAGATTTATGAAAATCTTCCTCCAATTCCCAAGTCGCCTGTTCGGGACTAAAGTACTTCCATTGCACTTTTACCTGGGCGATGAATCTATTCCGTAGTATTGTTTCTCTCCTATATAGAATGCACAAAGCTTTTTCTTGGAACTCGCCTCGCGGTTCCACCTGCACCATGTTCCAATCGATCATGTGAGTAGGATCATGAACATAAATTTTTAACAAGGAAACATGAGATACATTATGAATTTTCAGATTTGCAGGGCGTGCAATTTGATATGCCATGGGTCCAATTCAAGCTAAGATCTCGAAAGGGCCACAAAACCCAGGCACCAACTTGGAACAATTTCCTAGTTTTAATGAACTTCTTCTGGATTTGGATTTTAAATACACATGGTCTCCAACTTGAAATTCTTGGTGTCTTCTTTTCAGGTCCACATAACTTTTATGTCTGTCCTGTGCCTCTTTTAAATTATGTTGTACTTTTCTTACTATATTCTCCATTTCCTAGAGAATGTTTGGTCCCACCATGAGTCTGTCAACTGGGTTATCCCAGCTAATCAGAGTTGTGCACTTTATGTCGTACAATACTTCGAAGGGGCTCATCTTAGCCGATGTCTCGTAATAATTATTGTATGTAAATTCCACCAAGTGCAGGTAGTCTTCCCACTTATTTGGTTTCGTCCTTATGTACATTCGTAGCATATCTTTCATGATTTGGTTTGTTCGTTCAGTTTGCCCATCCGTTTTTGGATGGTAGCTTGTGCTGAAATTCAAGTTAGTATTCAACCCTGCAAACAATTATTTCCAAAACATATATGTAAATTTTACGTCTCTATCCGAAATCACCATTTTAGGAATGTCATGTAGTCTAAAAATTTCCTTCATGAATATTTCAGTGATGTTAATATCTTTATAAGTAGATTTTACAGGAATAAAATGTGCAGACTTGATAATCTTATCAACTACTACCATAATTGAATCATTTTGTTTTTGCGTTCTAGGCAACTCTTTGATAAAATCCAGTGATATAGTCTCCCATTTCCATTCTGGTACAGGTAGAGGTTGCAACAGGTCAACTGGGTGCTGGTGTTCAACCTTCACCTGTTGACAATATTGGCACTTAGACAAGTATTCCACTATCTCACCCTTCATATTAGGCCAAAAAAATAAATTCCTTAGTGTTGTTACCATTTTTTGGTATCCTGGATGACCAAAATATGGCTTCTTGTGTACTTCATCCAAAACTGTTAACTTTAATTCTGCAGAATTTGGTATGTATACCATGTTTTTGAATCTCAGAAGACCATTTTTGTCTAAACTCAGATCTGATCTGTCTAAATTTTTTGCATTATTTTGTAAATCTCCCACTGTTTTAATGTATTTTTCATCATTATTACTTGCAACATTTATCATTTGCTCAATGTCGCTTTTTGCCCTGCTAATTTTTATCTCAAACAACCCATGAATTATTCTACTTAAAGCATCTTCCACTTTGGTTTCCTTACCCTTGATGTGTCTTACCTCGAAATCGAATTTGCTCAAGAAGGCCAACCATCTTGCTTGCCTTGCGTTAAGGTCTAGTTGACTAAACACGAACTTCACACCACTGTTATCAGTTAGCAACATAAATTTTCTACCCATTATATAGTGTCGCCACTTCTTTAAGTCATGGATGACAACTGCTAATTCCAAGTTGTGAGTGACGTAGTTTCGTTCATGCTCTTTTAGTTTTCAAGACTCGTAACAAATAGCGTTCCCTTATTGATCAGTTAGGACCCCTCCCAAACCTTCTTTTCTTGCATCCACATATACTGTGAAGTCTTTATCTAGGTCTTCTACTCGTAAAATTGTTGTGGTTGCTAATAGTTCTTTTAACTTATTAAAACTATCTTGACATTTATGTGACCAATTAAACTTTGTTCCCTTTTTTTGTAGGGATGTCATAGGGTATGCAATCTTAGAGAATCCTTCTATAAATCTACGATACTACCTGGTGATTCCCATGAATGACTAGATATCTACAACATCCTTACGAATAGGCCATTCCATGATGTCTCTTATCTTCTCGGGCTCAACTGCAATACCTTCTTCAAATATTACATGTCCTAGGTACTCTATTTTCTTTTGATAAAATTCAAATTTATAAAATTGTGCATACAATTTGTGTTTTCTTAGGGTTTGAAATACTATCCTTAGATGTTCTTCATGTTCGTCTTTTCTTTTTGAATATACTAGGATATCGTCAATAAATAGCAAAACAAACTTATCCAAAGGACGATAAATCTGAGAAAAATGAAGAATAAACTTACGGTAAAAATTGATACCACCTAGAAATATTTTTAGCGCACTGGACAAAGAAGGTTGTGGCCATTGCTTCAAGGATTGGATGTGGGATGGATCTGGTTGAATACCTTCTGAGTATACCATGAAGACTGGATAAGGAATTGAACTTTGGCCAAAATAAGACGTTTTCTCCTTGACTTGTAACGTGTTCTCTCTGAGCATTTGGAGAACTTGACGGACATGCTGCATGTGGGTGTCCCATGTATTACTGAAGATTAGAATGTAATCTAAGTAGATAACCACAATGCGACCCAAATTTTTTCTGAAAATATCATTGATGAGACGCATGAACGTGGTTGGTGCATTAGTTAGGCCAAAGGGCATGACTTTCCATTCATAAAGACCGAATTTGGTCTTAAAAGTTGTCTTCCACAAATCATCTGGGTTCATTCGAACCTGATGGTAGCCTGTTGTCAAATCTAATTGATCGAACCACTTATCTCCTTGGAGGGTGTCAAGTAATTCCTTAATCCGGGGTAGGAGGTAACAGTTCTTTAGTGTGGCTTTGTGAAGGGCCCTGTAATCTGTGACAAGGCACATTTTTTAGGTATCTCTTTTTGGGATTACAAAGGCGGCAGAAGCACGGGGAATAGATGATGGTTGAATGTGACCGGAGTTGATGAGTTCGGTCAATTGATTTTCCATTTCTTATGTTTCTCGTCGGGCCAACCGGTAAGTGGGTGCATTAGGTAATGTAGACCCTAGGATGAGGTGAATCGAATGGTCTATATTGCAAGAGGGTGGAAGTCTCGTAGGAGTTTGGAACACATTGGAAAATTCTTGAAGTAGAGGACTCATTTCTTAGAGAACGATATCTGTAGTATTGTTTGGTGGTATTGGGCACACCAAACAAAGAGAGACACACTGATTCATATGGACATGAGGGATTTTCTCTTTGGTATAAGTAGGTTTGGGTGTTTCTTCCATTAAGATATAGGTGTTCTCATATTTTGTAAGTTTATATTGGCGGGATTTAGCCATATAAATGGAATTCCTTTGGGCCTAGTAGGGTATTTCGAGAAGTAAGTCCAAACAATCCAATGACGAAACATCACATAGGACATCATCTTTAAATTGGCCTATGGAAAAGGTGACCAGGTAGTGTTGAGATACCAATAGATGAGGACCATCCTTTTGAGCCCATCCTATATGATAGGGGTTTGGGTGTGGAGTAGTAACCAGATGAAGGTTGGTGACTAGTTCTTGAGACACCAAATTGTTCTGGCTTCCATTGTCCATGATAAGTAAAGGAAATGAATTTTTGATTTGGCAATTGTGAGTGAAGAGGGATTTGTTTGATGAGTTTGGATCTTTAGTGGCCATTAAGATCAAAGAGGGATCTACTTCAGTGGGGTTTTCAAGAGAAACTTCCTCATTTTCTTCGACTGGTTGAGGAGCAATATGCTCAGTGAGTAAGGTTTTGTTGGTTTTTAGAGATTTGAGAACTCAACAATCTGAAGTATTGTGGGAACAAGTCTTGTGGAAGGAACACCAGGGTGTATTGGTATTTGGATTTGGAGAACGAGTAGGTGGGAAGAGGGATGAAGGATTTGAGGTGGGTGTTTGAGAGGCAATGGGAAGAGATTGAGGAGTACGACCCCTGGGAGCTATCTTCCTTTCTATTTCCAAAGATCTTTGAAAAAATTTGTCTAATATCTTATTTTCAAACAACTCTACTTCCCTACAAAACTAAACAAATAACCCAGAAATAAAATAAAGTATTAATAGCTCTTCCAAATCTGGAATGTGGAGCAACAGGAGAAACTTGGAGAAGTAGTCGATGTATGATTGCACTCCTTGTGTAGGGAGTTGGTGGAGCTGGTGCCATTCGATCTATAAATATTGTAGGTACTCAGGTGGGTAGAAAAGGTTTGTGAAGGCTTCACAAAGTTGAGTGCAACTTCTTAGTGGTGGAGAGGTAGAGGATCTTGGAGAATCCCCAAGCTCTACTCGGAATGTGGTCTTTTGTTTCTTTGTATTCCACCATGTTTGCGCAAGTGCTTCCAATTGCAAGGCTTCAATCTAAAGATTTATTTCCCCAGTGAGGACTAGGAAAGTATTAAAATATGTGGAAATACTATTGATCCATGAATCCATAGCTTCTCCATTTATTTTCCCAGCAAACTTAGGGAGTTGTATTCGAGTATCCAATCAGAATGGATCTGAATTATTTTTCTATTTCATTCTTAGTAACTCATTGAGGACAGAGGCAAGGTCTTGTATAGGATTTGAAGTATTGGATTTTGACTCTACTTTCAAGGAATATTTTCTAGGAGGCATATTGAGGCAAACTGAAGGATTCAAGACAAATTTGGCTGAGAAATGAAATTTGAGTCAAGTTCTGTTGTGGGAACATAGTGCACAATACCCTAGAGAAAAGTGGGAGAGATGAAATAGAGGGAGAGATATGTGGGAAAATAGATCTATGAAACTCCTCTCTCGGTGGTCGATATATGTGCACCCCTTGGTATAGGAGACATGTGCATCTGCCGACACTAATACGGAAACCCTAAGAAGGGTTTGATTTGGACTGAAAATCATGAAAAATTAAAAAAAATTGGGCTCATATTCAATATGTGAGGCTTCTCCTTGGATATTGAAGCTATGATACCAATTTATCTGCTTGAGAAGGATATCTAGTGGATTTGATTGTAGATCTAAACATTCTTCGGCAGTTGCCCAAAAACCCAGCAAGGGCACATTTCTGAGATGGAGCGTCCCATTGGTTTGGGGAAGCAAAACAAGGGAGATCAAATGTCGGGATGGACTGAGAGTAGCCAAAGGGATAAACTATCTCATTTGAATCCTCATGGATCAAAGGGAGAGGCTCAGTGCAAACATTGAGGGTGCACTTGCTTCATCCCGTCAATTGGAAAGGGAACAAAACCTGGATGGTGCGCCCTCCTTATTACCTTGTATAGCTTGCAAAAAATGGAATGCCACCTAAGAGAGTGACTAGCCAAAGGGATAGGCTAACTCTCAGAGGTGGAATCATTCAAAACAGAGTATCCAAGGTGAAACCATGAGGAAAGGCACACTGGATTTTCTAAGAACGATCCAGATGCAAAAAATAAGCAAAAAAATAACAATGTAACTTTCAGACAGAAAAAATAATTGAGGCAAGTAGATTTTGGAAAATGGCAAGATCTTTGTATTATAGGTTGATTCACCTTTTATAAAAAGGGACCCATTTATTTACATAGGATTATCTCTAACACATTAAAATATGAACTGGGTCAAGCTTAGTTGGGCTTAGATATGCGCCCTAGGTTGACCTTCTCCTGGGTGGCCCATATATACAACACTTTTATAACAAAGCAGTCCACACCTCTACTAGTAAGTCACCTTTTGAAACTTTCTTTGGATATTTTCAACATTCACCCTTATATGGTGTTTATGAACAATAAGAAGTTAGGGAGGACCTCACATGAGATGCATTAAAAGAAGGAAAATTTGTCGAGAAGATCAGGAATATCCATTTGCAGGTATAGGAGATGTTGAAGAAGTGATAGGAAATTACAAGGCTGGACATGACCAACATATAAGAGAGATAACATTTAAAGTGGGAGGTAAGAGTATGGTAACAACTAGATAAGGAAATACTATAGGGTCTTGATAAGAAGACAAAGGCTCTATGTTATGGTCTTTTTGAGATATTGGAAAATGTGGCAGATAATGCCTATAGACATAGTCTATGCCCATATATGTGCATTTACTTAGTAGTTAACATGAATAATATCAAACTCTATGAGCCCTCCATGTTAAACCAGGAGGAGGAGCAGGTCCTACCTTCCATACAGAATATAGCACCAGATGTTGAGGCAAGGTTGGAAAAGGACACAATTTTTCAAAAGTGGTCATGAATTAGAAGATAGGGGCACTATGATCTTTGGCATATTGGGTTGAAAGGACAACTTTGGGTCAAATCAAAGTGGTAATCTAAGGGAAAGGTAGAGGAAAAATTTCCTCACCTCATTTAGTAAATCCTACGAGGACCAAAATCCTCCCTAAATGTGGTGGTATGATCCAAATCAGATCATTAAATTATTTTTCATCTATGTCGATGAATGTGTAAAAAATGGAGGAATAAGATTGCAGGGAAATTTTAATGGTACATCCCAGTTTGGAAAATTGGTGTTTGAAACCTTCTACAACCATTTTGAGACATCAAACGAAATTTTTTGGCATCAAAAATTTCATTGCGTAACTCAAACCTCATTGTGCAATTTGACACATTGATACCTTCCTAACAATGCAAACAATGGATTAATGAGAGCTTGCATGAAAAATTTATGTCTCCCGCAAGTTGACCTACCCTATGAATAAATTATTCTCCTCTTACAAGATAGAAATGGAAATTAAGAATTATGACCAAATTATCAAGAGGTCAGAAACTTGGTATTGGTTATGGATGTTGGAATTCTCTTAGAGCAATATGGATTCTCAAGATACAATTCAACATCATAACACTACAACTAAACTCTTGTTTTTGGGCATACCCACATCTTTCTTTTATAGGTTTCCTTCAAGCTATTTTTAAACTAGTTTAGATGTGAATGGCGATCCCTCATGTAGGTGAATCCCCTAGTATTCTAATGGTCCCAAAGCTAATCTAAGGCATCAATAGTTGGTCTCATAAGATACACCTAAGTTGAGGGTGTGTAAGATATTACTAGGGCCATTAATGTATTGATTTTTGAGTTAGTGCAAGTCTCTTTGATGACATTCACGCTGATTGCAATAATGAAAAATATTTTTGTTTTTTGACCCATGTTGTTTAGCGTAAATAGCCCAGAAATGACTTTGATAGACCATGCTAAAATTCGAGGATCCACTTTCCATAGTTTAGTTTCTTTGTTGAATGGAACCTATTAATTCTAAAGGTATGGTATTTGATATGGTGTACTCATGACTTCTTCAACCATCACCTGTATGGCTTGTTGAGTGATCTTTTGGTGATAATAATCATATCAAAAATGAAATTGTTGAGCAATCTTCCACACAAATTTATCTAATGCACTTAGGTTACCTTGTAGTTAGTGAATGATCTTGCATACCTTGTAACATGTATTCAATTAAATCCTTGCTTCTTCCACGCAATTAGATTGCAGAATGGTAATAGCACATAGTAATCTCTCTGTCTTATTCTTTCCTTGAAACTGCATCTTCCACCACATTTTATTTTCCTTTTCTGTATATAATTTCAAAGTGATAACCTAGGATATTTGTAACCCGTTTTTTTTCTCTTTTAAAAATAATCAAATTTCCAACAATTACTTTAAACTATCATGATTTCTTTTACCTTGAAGTGTCTTCCTATTAGGCAAGGGTGTCATTTTGTAAGTATGTGTAATATGTGTAATATTTCATCTTCATAAATTTATTTGGCTAAGTTATTTACTTTAACTTGGATTATTTCAAAGGAAAAGGGCCTCCCTTCTTTCCTTAAAATTTCACCAATGGCATGCCCTAAGGAATCTCAATCGAGAGTAAAATATTTTTTGAAGCCAGGAATGGCGAGGATAGTAGTCGTACACATAACCACCATAAGTGTTTCAAAATATTTGGTTGCTTCTTGAGTCCAAGAAAATGTCTCATTTTTTATAATGATGTTAAAGATGCTACTATTTGACTATAGTTCTTAATATACTTATGGTAATATCCCATCAATCCCAAGAATCCTCTAATTTTATTCAAGGTTTTGGGAATTGTCCATTCCATCATAGATTTAATTTTGTTAGGGTCCACTTTAGACCTTCAT
>ML847583.1:23985-34552 GCA_009831015.1 Picea engelmannii | reverse complement strand
TTCCTTCCTCCTTTTGTATGAGTAGCTAGGGCTTGATCATCATCCCTTGCTAGTAGTGCTTCACGATTGGCTACCCTTGTCTCTTCTTAGATGCATTCTTCCCATAGGCTCTCAAACTGTAGTTTCTCCTTTCTGGCACATATCGTCTGGATGAAATCATCCCAAGGTCTTGTGAGACCATTTAGGGCCATCATTAGGAATTATTTTTCATTAATGGTGTCTCCAATCACTTTTAACTGTTCTTTTATTTTTGAGGTTCGGGAGAAGTATTCTTGAATCATTTCTCCTTTCTGCATCTTGGTATTCTTCAATTGAGATCTTAGATTCATCTTTCGATTGATGTTATTTCCTTCATATAGTTTTCTTAGAGAGTCAAACATATCCTTTAGAGTTTTCTTGGACGATACATACGGGATCAGGTGGTCTTTGATTGAATCTGCAATGATTCTTTGAGCCCTGATTGAGTCCTTCTGATGCTTCACTTTCTCTACGACATCTTCAGGTTCCTCCACTTCATCTTTGATAAATTTTTCTACGTCATTCTCTGCAAGGATCAGACAAATCCTATACTTCCAGGCACGGAAGTTGTCTATGCCTTCTATTTTCTCAACAAGCTTTGTGCTTGCAAACATCTTGTACTTGAGGCTACGAAAAATGACCAAAAATGATCATGCTTAAAATCAAATTTTGACCTTACCAGGAGGTGCGCTTGGCTGAGGCGAGTATCCTAGTGTACTTGGATCTAAGAAAATCCAATTTTTACCCCTTCAAATCTGATATGTGGATTCCTAGACTAGTGCTTCTGGTACTTCTGGTACTTTGGTACTTCTGGTACGGTTTTCTGGTACTTCTGGTACTTTTGTGAAACTAGGGTTTCACTTTGCAGAAGATCCAATCACTGAAAAGGTGTGCTCTAAGTGCCAAAATGATCCTTGGGGGAGGGCGTAGCTTTCTAGGTGGTTTTAGGGCTGAAAAGATTCACTTTTGCAAAACCCTAATTTGCAGGTACTGCAACAGTGATGTTTTTCTCTTGCGAAATATGCTTCCTTCAGGTTGGCTTTGATACCATGTTAATGTTTATGCCATTATTATAGTTATTTTCATTTCAATAGATAAGAGCAACATAAGAACAAGATCACTGAGAAATACACATTCACAAGAGACACGACATTTATCCTGGGAAACCCCCTAGGCGAAGAAAACCCAACAAAAACTTCCTTATCGTAAATTGCCAATACAATGTTCAAGAGATAACTCAAACCAATACAGATAGTCCTCTCCAAAAGATGTGCCACTCTTATCCTTCTCTCTCACTGCTAAGTTGCAGCTTGCCTCTTAAGAATGAGCAAGTGTGTTGTGTGATAAAGTGAGGCACTAGCCTCTCTATATATACAAGACGGGCACGTGTGAAAGGTCTTCACTGGCAGGGTTGACCTCTCACTCTTGGTGGGTAAACCCACCTTTAATTTAATTATGGGTTTCAATAATAACTGTTGGGGCCAACTTCTTATTCTGCCTATTACAATTGTCTGTTGACCAATCCACAAAAGGGGGTTTGGTCCTAATACAATTACCGACATGATTAATCCACAATGGGGATTAATCCTATGAATAAAATAGCAATAATAATGAGAATACTCTTCGCAGTTACATTATTTTAACACTTCACCCCTGCATAACTTCAATTCTCCTCTATCCCCTGTCATTTTCTTTAGTGTATGGAAAACCATTTCTTCCATGTTAGAAAATTCAAGGTTTTCATCATCTTCAATCACAATTGGTTGGGGGTATTTCAATGACAGTCTAAAAAGAGCCTTGGAATTCATTCTTAATTGATTTGTAATTCTGGTTTTCTTGTTGGGCTTACTGGGCATTCTAGGGATTTGATTCCCTTTCCTTTTCCTGTTTTTATTAGCCTCAGGGAACTCCTTGAGTAAAGTTTCTACAGGGATAAATTATGCCTTAAATATTTCAAGACCGTGTTGCTTTTCTTTCATTTTCCCTCTCATTTTGGGAAATTTACCTTGCTTTTTGGTGGGAGTTACCTGTGTATATTCAACATTTATGGGTGATAATGGAATCTCTAAAAAATCGTGTGCTTGTTGTTGCATACAAGAACACATGTTATCTTCATTTTCCCTTCATTTTGCAGTGGAGGACCTCAATTGCATTTGAGGGGTTTCCTCTTTCATCGGGGTTGTTGACTTATTTGCACTTGTTGGGGTACCTTTGTCTTTGGGGGTCTTTTTCTTGTTTGCTGGATGTTGTGATGCTTTTGATGAGCTACCAAATTCAGGGTAAACTTTATCTTCTGTATCGTCTTCATATTTTTTATCTTCAATCTATGTATCAGGTTGTTGTTCTTTCTCTTGTAAACCCACATATTGCATAAAGTAATCCCAAGACATTTCAATTCCATCCAATGCGAAGAGAACCAAGATTTTGATCAAACCTTGATGATACAAGATTTTGTGGGCAGACTCAAGATGGCCTTGAACCCTTATGGCCATTTTAGTGAGTCTTTTGAGGAAAAAAAGGGAAAATTTAACTCTTTATCCCCACTCAGGTGCATGCGAAAATGAAGGTGGTAACAATGTATACTCGTGAATCGACCCTCACCTTTGATGTATCTTTGAACTGCTGTGAGAGGACCTTTACATTCTTATTTTATCCATGCAAAAGGAATCCCCTGGCTACAGTCAGGGTTTTGGTACTCTGTCAAGATAAAAACACAATGGGATCACAGTGGATGGGGGGGTTACAGGATTTTCAAGAAAAGTCGAATGGAAGAGATGACTCCTTGACAAGATTCTAAAGAAGGATTCAAGAGGTCTGTCAAAAGTTTTGCTGTAGATTTTAAAGAAGAAAGTGAATCTTCAGGTATATCAACCAAATTTATGGATTTAGCACCTTTATGAACAAAATAAGGAAATATTTCGAGATAAGGGTTACCTAAATAAGGAGAGATCTGATGTTCTCTAACATTTCTCCAAGTCAAACAATTTTTTGGATCCGAATAGACTGGAATTTGATCTGGGTCAGGGTGGCCTCTGGTATGTCTTCTAGTAGAGGCTAGGTTGTCCTTTTGTGGAGTCACCAGATGAAAGATTAACAACCAAGTACTTGAGGCTTGTTCACCATCAAGTCTCAGAGCTTACAATGTCGTATCCCTAGGGAATATTTCTTCAACTTACGTCCCTAACAACGATGCCATTTCATATGTTATCCCTTGAGATGTTCCAGGCCATTGTTGGAACAATATCAAGACACCCTAGGGGACAAGACTCAGGATGAATCTTAAGGACAAATGTTTAGTAAAATAATTGTGCAATTTTGGGAAGTTTTTCCCTCTCTCTTTCTTTAAACTAAAGGACCTCAAACAACTCTCAGTTTAGCTGACAAATGCTCTCAACTATCCAAGGCGTATGTCTACGAGTGTTTCAATCAACTAAGCTTTAAAAGGAAAATCAAGTGATGAATTAGAACAAAAACAAGATAAACATACAAGGCACTACTGAGAATGAATCCTATAGCTTATGGAAATAGAACAACATGCTGAGCAATTAAGAATTTGGCATCTCTAACAACTGTATACAGATCAATAAAACATGCTTCAAACAATTAACATCTTCATACATCTAAATACATGGAGGTACCCTCCGCATATCATTCAAATGCATAAATAAATGACAAAAAATGCTCATACATTAAGAGGAAATCACTTCTATATCATAACTAGACATCACATAGTAACACTAAATATGGTGAATAACCTATTGTCTGAGATTTTATAAATAAGATATGATGCAAGAGAAGAAAAAATGGGGGGAGATTATTTACAAGAACACAAATCCTCTAAAGAGGGATTACAGAATGAAACTTAAACATAGGGGAGTAATCTCTAGTTTCCTGTTGCATTTATCAACTGACTGTGCTCAAGGTTTCTCTGTGATCAAACAATTTTGGTTACAAGAAACTCTTTAAATCCTTAAATTGTCGACCTTAGCAATGGGTTCCTTCTTTCTCTTTTATTCCTCTCACTCATTCCCTAAATTGCTTCTTGAAACCACTTCCATCTTCTTGAAATTGTTTCCAACTTCTTGATTCTTGAGTGGTTTTCCCCTTGGTGAAATTATAAAAATTCACTTTTATCTGTTGGATTTATGTTATGCTGAGATCGTGGAGAAACTGGAGATTTTCTAGCCAAAATATCGCTTCCAATTTTCCCCTTTGAACGCTTGTAATAATTTTTTTTAATGCTCGAATGCTCGAAAACAAATTTGCACAGGACTGAGACTTAACAACTGTTGGATCTATATCAGCCAAATTTGGACCATTTATCAGAGTCACACCCATCAAAGTGATCAGAGTCTGAGCCTCAAACAAGAATACAACGAGGGAGCTCCAAAATTACATCTTGATCGTTGATCAGAGGGACAAGAGATAATCCGAGATTTGTTGATCTCACCCACCACGAACCCAAAATATGACTAAGGCAATAATCGCCATGTTGACGTCATCCTAGATGCATGGTAACCCTTTGTTTTCTTACGTTGATGTTGATATGGCAAGAGAATCGAAGAATGTTCCTTTTTTCATATCGTCAGAGCTTATCATTCGATTTTTAGAAGATTGGGGAAGTTTCACCACTCCGAACAAAGAGTATCGAAGAATATTCCAACATAGCCTTGATTTGCATGCCAACACTAGACTCTAGCACAAAAGTCAACTAGGGCATGAATATTATTACACTGACGTCACCTTGGACATGTGGCAACTTCTTACTAGTCAACGTCGGCACTGATGTGGTGGACATATAGTACACGTGTCACCTGTTTTCGAGATATTGACCTATGTATGTGGCGAGTTCCA
The DNA here is from genome assembly GCA_009831015.1 of Picea engelmannii. Taxonomy (NCBI): domain Eukaryota; kingdom Viridiplantae; phylum Streptophyta; class Pinopsida; order Pinales; family Pinaceae; genus Picea; species Picea engelmannii. The sequence goes on along the minus strand of ML847583.1, from coordinate 29,680 downwards.
TGTGTCCACGTGGTAGCTTCTGGTTGGCTTGGAAGTGCTCTACTAACATGCCACATTTAATGTTGATATGGAACACTAGGTTCATGCATTAAATTTGGGTCGTTGATCTTTCGGGACACAGTTGATGGCGTGATGGAATCTGGACCGTCCATCGGAGGTTCCTCTTTAAAGTGTTGCAGGACCAATTTGAAATGGGACTCCGAAAAAAGGATTGTGAAGTAAATATTGATCGTCAATCTAGAACCTCCATGGGGAGTCCAATAATGCACAATATTCATCGATCTAGATGCGATCAAAAACAACATTCAACTAAGGCAAGGACATCGCGCTGATGTCACCTTGGACACATGGAAATTTTCTATTGGCGCATGGTGGCACTAGCGTGGCAAGTGAGCAGTACACGTGTCACCGATATTTGATATTTTTACCTATGCATACATCAGGTTCCACCTGTCCACGTGGTAGCTGATGATTGGCTCTGATAGTGCCCCACTAACATGTTGAATTGACACCTGGCCGAGAGGCTTTGATACATGAGGGAAGATCTGGACCGTTGATCGGTCTCATTTTAACGAGGTCCAAAAGAAGATCTATACCATTGATCGGTCTCATTGGAACGAGGTCCAAAAGAAGATTTGGATCATCCATTGAAGGTGACTCTTCGAAGTGTTGGAGGATCAGGTTCAAACAAAACTCCAAAAAGATAACTCTGAAAAGAGAACAATCTGGACCGTTGATCTGAGAGGCAGGTGTACAATGAGATCTGAGTTGTTGATTTTTTGGGGTCCGAAAAAATCCCAAAATGCTAGTGCTTCTAGGATGAGGTCTTATGGTAAGCCCCTGAGCTATTGGCACTTAAGCTCTTTCGGGGCATGATAAGCCTTATTTGGCCTCCGATAAGCACCCAAGGGATAAAGTGTTTCCTTATGCGCATGCGAGCATGGAGTTTTTACTATTTCTTCATTATGCCTTAAGATAATTTGACTCCTGATTGTTTCAGGGGATCTGGAAGCTTGCCTTATGCCTCTATCTCATCCAGTCTTGTCCTTATAACTTCAACCAACTTTCATTTAATGGTCAGAACAATAATGTTACTAACACCTTCTATGGAAATATATCCTTAAAACAATCTAGCCTATTGAAAGGGATGATCCTATTCCAGGAAGAAAACAATGGTTACTTGTTCTGGTAAGATTTGTAAGCCATTCCTCCAAATCTAGTATCTGAGCTTGTAAACCTCCACTATAGTATCATGCACTGCTTAATAGTTATACTCTCACCTCAAGCAAGTGGATTTACCTATCACATTACCCTTTCTCACCTAACCCAAGGCTGACATTAAATAGATGAAGGAATCTTATCTCACTAAAGGGAGTTTTCTTTACCTCTTACTTCCTTATGTTCTTGGGTGAGATATAACCCTTGACCCTTGACCTCCTTACAAGCCAATAAAGTACTTCATGTGTTCTAGTTTAGTTATACTTTGGAGGGTTATGGATAACATTTTTTATCCCCAACTCCTAGGGAAACTAAGGAGATGATGTCTTGAGTCCCTTAGGATGTAGACATGGAGTACAGAGAGACAACTTGACCAACAATGTCCACTTGCATAGACAAAGGCCCACCTTGCCACCATAGTTATGTCATACAGTTGGCTTAGGTTGATGGACAATTGGTATGTATTATTGATTTTCATTGATGTCAACCATTGGAGAGTGATATTTTATATTTATTTCAACCCTTAGTGATTGATGTCAACCCTTGGAGAAAGTCTGGTAGCGAATTTTGGTAGCACAAAGGTTTGGGTAATGGACCCAAGTTTGTTTGATGTATAATGGTATGAGTTTTAATATATTTGAAGGTAAGACTATTATATATGGGTAGTACATGTCATGACATTCCCAGTGTTATATGGAACGTCACATAACTCCTCACGGTTAGAGAGTTATGGCCTTGTAAAGTTGGAGAACCCAGGTTTGGGTAATGGACCCAAGTTTGTTTGATGGATAATGGTATGAGTTTTGATATATTTGCAGGTAAAACTATTCTAGATGGATAGTACATGTAATTCCAATTTCGATGGTATGTGTAACGTCACATAAATTCTCACGGTTAGAGAGTTATGGCCATGTGAAGTTGGAGAACCCTCATGAATCATATAGAAGCCCCAAAAGGTCAAAGTGGTTTAAGAGATTTTAGAAGGTAAATAATAAAGTGAAGTGATGAGTGTACTATAAGTCAAAGTGAATACAAAATAAATTATTTAAACAATAAAGTTAATGGATAAATTACTAAGTTACAAGTGGTTAGAAGTGGGTTAACCCTAAAATAAGGAAAGTGGGTTAAGATGGTTAAAAGGTAACCCCTTGTGGAAGCTACATGAAATTATAAATAAGAGGAAAGGCTCTCTAATTTTAATCAAACTTGAGCATATTGAATATCTACAGGTGACTGAGGTAACCAATGGATATCTAAGCCGAATTTCAGAGGGAAGGTGAAGTAAAGAAGACTAAAATTCAAGGGAGGATAAATTATTTTGATGATGCTTTCTAAGGTATGTTATTTACAGGTTATCTCACCATTTTTGCAATAAATTGTTTTCTAGAATGATTCAGACTGTGAAATTGGGAGGCCATTGAGGAAACATATCCAAGTAGTTGTGGTACAAATTTCATCTTGTGGGTTGTTGTATTTTTGGAGTTACACTCCGTGGAAAATAGGGTTTGTGGCTAGTACTAAAACTAGTCTAAAACAAGTGTTTCGGGTAAAAACGTCATAACTTCTTCATAACATATCCAAATTCAATAAGAACAAATGTGTTGGTTAAGTCTATAGTATTTTTTGTACAAGTTTCGGATCCATAAAACAAAGATTTCGTGTGGGGCACGCTCTACAAGTTCACTCTCTAGAATAAGCCATAATTCAACAAGGTGTGTCATTTTTTCTATAACTCATTTTCTGAGAGGTTCCAAGTAGTGACACCTAGAGGAATTGCATAAAACACACTGAAGAACATTGTGTATTATTTTCAAATCTTTGTTTTTTACAAGTACATAGTTATGATTATTTCAAGTTAGGGTCATTGACTAATGCAAAACTAGTCATGTGAGACTAAAGTAAACTTAGATGAAAATGTGAGTCTCTTTTTGTTAAAGTTAAGGAAGGTTTGCAGGTATGAGATCATATACACCAAGTCTATTACAGAGTTACAAATCAGATTTGGATGATGAAATTGATGAGTGCTTTTGGTTGAGGTACATGTTGGGTACATGGTTGAGACAAGTAGATGATGAGTTGGCACATACATGAGGTGTATAGTTGATGATGTTGGTACATCTTGATGAGTCATAGTTGATGAATAGTTGATACATTATTGGTACATACTTGGTACATGGTTGGAGGCACTTGTTAGAAGTATTGTTGACACATGGTTTATGGATGATGTAACATACTTGTATTGATATATTATTAGAAGAACATATTGATCTTGGTGATGATTATGAGTTGTTGTGTTATACTTGGTCGATGCACATATTTGAGATTTGTCTTGGTGATTGACATTGGTGAGAAGATCTAATTTGGTTGATAATATTGATGAGACAGGTTGTTGTGATAGGTTGTTTTGAAAAGTTGTTGTGACATGTTATTCGTATAGGTTTGGTGCATGGTTGATGCACTTATTCATGGTACATGTTGAGATATAGGTTGGTGCATGGTTGATACACTTGTTTTTGGTACAGGTTGATTACAGGTTGTTTGGTACATGTTGGTGCATGATTGATGCACTTGTTTTTGGTACAGGTTGATTACAAGTTGAGGTAGAGGTTGATGCATGGTTGATGCATGGTTCAGGTTATTGGTACAGGTTGTTTGGTGCAGGTTGATTGGTATAGGTTTATAGCAGTATATCTCATAGTGATATTGTGACAATGGTTCCATCATTCTACTTATACATCAAGGAGATTGGACGGGGCAAGGATAGGTAGTTGTAGCCACCTTCTGGTTGTAGATGGAGAACATAGGGGTTGTAGCCTCTTTCTAGTTGTAGCCAGAGAATTGAGGAGTTGGAGCTTCCCTCAGGTTGTAGCCTGAGAAACTAGGGGGTTGGAGCCTCCTTCCAGTTGCAACTGGAAAACAATAGAAGTTGGTGCTTCCAATGAATGTAATTCTTAAAGACATATAAGAAAAAACATTTTGTGGTTTTATCCTGCTTTGGGTTTCCATGTAAAATATTGGTATACTATGTATGTGTGTGATTGCTCATGTGTTCATTGTTTATTTACTCTGCAACTATTGGATGATAATGCTACATTGATATAACACTTGTATTTTATGGTGAAAAATGATTAAATTTCTCTATTACTGATTCACCCCCTCTCTTAGTAATCCAACAATTGGAATCAGAGCTGGTTCCTTCAGGAAACAATTTAACCACTGGAAGGAGATCATGGATTATTCTGAGAATGAGGTACCAATGTTTAATGGTCAGAATGATTTTAAATATGAGATGTGGAGCATAAGAATGAAAGTAGTTTTGCAGGCACAGAGACATTATATTTGGCTATTAGTTGTTAGAGGATATGATAGTTCAAAAAGAGAAAAGACTGCAACCAAGAAGGAATTGAAGAAGAATAACAAAATAAAAATGGATTTCATTTGGGAAGGATTACCTAATCCGGTAAGAGAAAATGTTGGTAAGTTTTCATCAGCCAAAGAACTTTGGGATAAGTTACATGACATATATTCTTCACCCATCACAGATTCAGAAAATGCTAAAGAAGATACAGATACAGATCAAGAAGAATTATGTTCACCATGTAAAACATATTCATAAGATGAAGAGTACATAATCACCAGAGGTATGTTGTTTTACTTTAATTGTGAAAAACGTGGACATCTTGAAATAGAATGCCATGAAGGAAATGAGACAGAAAAACTAATTGAAAATGAAAACAATTATGAGGCAAAATTGACTAGTGATTTAGATGAACTAACAGAATAAAACAAGTCACTCAAGAAAGAATTGATGAAACAAAAGGAAAGTGTTCATATTTTTTAAGAAGCCCAAAAGGTCATCGAAAACTTAAGAACTCAGCTAGAAGAAGACAGAAAGATCGAAGAAAATATTGAATATCAAAAGCAATATTTGGAAGCCAACATAGAAGCACAGAAGGAAGAAGCAGAAATGAGAGAGAAGATATTGACAGATCATCTTAAGGAAAGAACTAATGATCTAAACCATATTGAGACAGAGTTTGGTCAAGAAGAGAAAGGAATTGAAGAATAAATAATCACATTAAAAATTCATCTTGAAGAAACAAAAAGAACATAAGAAGTCATGGAGTCTCAGATAATGAAAAAAGAAGAAGAGGTTGAGAAACTTGAAGAAGAAGTTGTCACATTGAGAATTAAATTCGTCAAGCTCAAAAAGAACGTTGAATAGACAAAAACATCCACATCAGTTATAGAGAATGAAGAGAGGCACTCAAGGTTTCTAGAAAAGAAGAATGAAGAAAATAGAAAGAGTTATGCAGAAGTACTCAAAGGAAGGAATCATGGTCAACCAGAATCTAAGAAAAGTATTGAAGATACATCTTCAAGAAGACCATGCATGTTCGAGCCACAAAGAATCTTCAATCATGAACATGATCAGTCAAGGAAGAAATTCAGAAGGACTACACCACAAATAAAATCA
>ML847583.1:8329-23935 GCA_009831015.1 Picea engelmannii | reverse complement strand
ATATGTATATTGTATTGTAAACAATGTAACACAAGTGTATCAATATAATATATGCTGGTTTTCCCGGTTTGGGTTTCCAGGTGAAAAATCTCTGTGTAATGTTTGTTGTTGCCATTGTATCTTTTCTGTTCTTTTCTGAATATTGATTTGCAGTAGATATTGTACAAGGTTAGAATTTACAATTCACTCCTAGGTATGCAAATTTATTTTATGGTCATTGTTTTTATTGTACTAATTTTGGACATAAGGTTGTGGATTGCAGGGATTATAAAAGAAATGTTCAAGCAAGAAGTGCATATGTGGCCCCACATAACATTGAATGTTACAAATGTCATAACTATGGACACACAGCTAGTGATTGTAGAAGCATGATCGATACTTCCATGAAAGAGAACACTGATATCATATATAAGAAAGTATGGATAACAAAACACGAAGAACAGGTGAACAAACACTAGGTCCCAGAGATCTCAAGATTGTCAATAAAAAGAGATAAAGAAAATTATACAGAGAAAAAGAAAGATGTTAGATACATAAAGGTTTGGAAAATAACTGAAAGAAAATAAGGACAAGTAAATAAGGAACATGTTCAAGAGATTATACTTTCAGGCATTGTAGTGAAAGATGAATCCACTGACAGAAAGAAAGAAGTCAGAGCTCATAGAGATGATGAATCTACCAGTGAATATGACGATGAATACACATCAGAGCAGAAATTTTTCTTAGCCATCCGACTTAGAGACTCCCAGGTAATATGAATATTAGACAGGGGGATTCTATGCGATAGCTATGACAGATAAAAGAACCATCCTTTGAGAAGCTTGCAGAGTTTGAGAAGATAGATCCAGAGCAATCAATTAGCAGAAGTACAATTTCATGGATTAATCAAGACTTCATGATAGTATAGTGATAAATGGGTCAACATTATGGACAATTGCACAAGTAGAGTCTTGGACAGCATGGACGAGAGAATGGATTCATAGACTGGTTCAAAGAGTGTTTCAAAGACAAATAAACATTATCATAATGGATGATAATTACACAGGAAATGGCTCGAACAATGATAATGGATTTCAAATTGACAGATATGTTTTGGACACATGCAATGTATACAACAATTCACATTCAAAACAAAGTAATGCTCAGAAACAACAATGACAAAACTCCCTATGAACTATGGAAATGAAGTGTGGAAAACAAACTCTACATCAAGGTAACTCAAGGTAATATTTTATTAATTGAATTTATGTCGATGATATTGTTTTTGGAAGCACTAATGACAGGTTATGCCATAAATTTGCAAAGGATATGCAAAATGAAATTGAAATGTCATTACTTGGAGAACTATCATTCTTTTTGGGTCTTCAAATATGTCAAAGAAACCAACAAATTTTATTTCTGAAACTAAGTATATCAGAGAAATGTTAAATAGGTTCGGAATGGAAGATTACAAAACAGTTACCACTCCTATGCAAACCAGTTACAAGTTGAGAAAATATGATGATTCAAAGTCTACAGATCAGAGGAAATATAGGTCAATGATTGGTATCTTACTATATGTGACAACATCTAGATCAGATGTAATTCAGGCAATTGGACAGGTGGAATGATTTCAGGTAGCACTAAAGAAATCACATGTCTTAGCAATAAAGAGAATTTTCAGATATCTCAAAGGAACAAATGAGTTTGGATCATGGTATCCAAAAGGAAATGATCTATCAATTATGGCCTACACAGATGCAGATTGGGCAGGTTACATTGATGACCGACGAAGCACCAGTGGAGCAATCTTCTACTTAGATATACAGGTTGAGTATGATGAGCCCATTCCAATCTATTATGATAATACAAGCGCCATCAACATCTCAAAGAACTCGGTGATGCACTCTAAGAAGAAGCACATTCCAATAAAGTATCACTTTCTATGGAAACATGTTGCAGAGAAGAACATCAAAGTTGAATATGTGGGCACAAAATAACAAGTGGCAGACATCTTTACAAAACCGCTTCCAAGGGAAGCCTTTGTGTATTTTCGCCAAATACCCTGAGTAATTTCTACTCCAAAATGAATGCTTATCTTATATGTCTTATATTTACACAAAGAAGCACCATAAAGAGGAAATTCCAGGTTGGGGGATCAGTTTTAGGGAGAGTTCAGTCAGTGGGAGTATCCCCAAGGACGGTTTAGTTAGGGGGAGCAGCCCCAGATGGAAATATACCTTTTCCATTGATGACAAAGGGAGAGATATTTATCAGATGCAGGATAGAAATGCTTAGAGAGAGAGAGAACAGAGGCATGTAGATAGGGGGAGTATCCCAACGAGAGTTCAGTCAGAGGGAGCAACCCCAAAGGGAGATACCCTTTTCCATTGATGTCAAAGGGGGAAAGATAGAAACATTGATCACGAGTATAAGCATGGATTTTAGCATGACTAATTGTTGTCATCAATGCTAAAGGGGAAGATTATCAGACAATTGGCCTAGGCTGATGGAAAATTGGTATGTATTGTTGGTTTTCATTGATGTCAACCATTGGAGAGTGATATTGTAGATTGATGTCAACCCTTGGAGAGTGATATTGTAGATTGATGTCAACCCTTGGAGAAAGTCTGGTAGCGAATTTCGGTAGCACAAAGGTTTGGGTAATGGATCCAAGTTTGTTTGATGTATAATGGTATGAATTTTAACATATTTTAGGGTAAGACTATTCTATATGGGTAGCACATGTCATTCCATTTCCGGTGGTATGTGGGACGCCATATAACTCCTCACGGTTAGAGAGTTATGGCCATGTGAAGTTGGAGAACCTAGGTTTGGATAATTGACCCAAGTTTGTTTGATAGATAATGGTATGAATTTTGATATATTTGCAGGTAAGACTATTCTATATGAATAGTACATGTCATTCCATTTCCGATGGTATGTGGAACGTAACATAACTCCTCACGATTAGAGATTTATGGCCATGTGAAGCTACAGAACCCTCATGAATCATCTAGAACCCCAAAAGATCAAAGTGGTTTAAGAGATTTTAGAAGGTAAATAATAAAGTGAAGTGATGAGTGTACTATAAGTCAAAGTGAATACAAAATAAATTATTTAAATAATAAAGTTAATGGATAAATTACTAAGTTACAAGTGGTTATAAGTGGGTTAACCCTAAAATAAAGAAAGTGGGTTAAGATGGTTAAAAGGTAACTCCTTGAGGAAGCTACATGAAAGTAGAAATAAGAGGAAATACTCTCTCATTTTAATTACACTTGAGCATATTGAATATATAAAAGTGACTGAGGTAACCAAAGGATATCTAAGCCGAATTTCAGAGGGAAGGTGAAGTAAAGAAGGCCGAAATTCAAGGGAGGATAAATTCTTTTGATGATGTTTTCTAAGGTATGTTATTTACATGTCATCTCACCATTTTCACAATAACTTTTTTCTAGAATGATTCAGACCGTGAAATTGAGAGACCATTGAGGAAACATATCCAAGTAGTTGTAGTACAAATTTCATCTTGTGGGTCGTTGTATTTTTGGAGTTACACTCCGTGGAAAATAAGGTTTGTGGTTAGTCCTGAAACTAGTCTAAAACATGTGTTTCGGGTAAAAACGTCATAACTTTTTCATAATATATCCAAATTCAGTAAGACCAAATGTTTTGTTTAGAGTACATTCTGTAGTGTTCTTTGTACAATTTTCAGATCCATACAACAAATATTGTGTGTGGAGCATGCTCTACAAGTTCGCTCTCTAGAATAAGCCAAAATTCAACAAGGTATATCATTTTTTCTATAACTTCTTGTCTGAGAGGTTCCATGTAGTGACACCTGAAGTAATTGCATAAAAAACACTAAAAAACATTGTGTATTAGTTTCATATTTTTATTCATTGCAGGTACATAGTTATGATTATTTCAAGTTAGGGTTGTTGACTAATCCAAAACTAGTCATGTGAGACTAAAGTAAACTTTGATAAAACTGCGAGTCTCTTGTTAAAGTTAAGGAAGGTTTGCAGGTATGTGATCATATACACCAGGTCTATTACAGAGTTACAAATCAGATTTGGATGATGGAATTGATGAGGGCTTTTGGTTGAGGTACATGTTGGGTACATGGTTGAGACAAGTAGTTGATGAGTTGACACATGCATGAGGTGTATAATTGATGATGTTGGTACATCTTGATGAGTCATAGTTGATACATGATTGGTACATACTTGGTACATGGTTGGAGACACTTGTTAGTAGTATTGTTGACACATGGTTTATGGACGATGTAACATACTTGTATTGGTATATTATTAGAAACACATATTGATCTTGGTGATGATTATGAGTTGTTGTGTTATGCTTGGTTGATGCACATCTTTGAGAGTTGTGTTGGTGATTGATATTGGTGGTTGTTGTGATAGGTTGTTTGGACAAGTTGTTGTGGCAAGTTATTCGTATAGGTTTGGTGCATGGTTGATGAACTTATTCATGGTACAGGTAGAAGTATAGGTTGGTACATGGTTGATGCACTTGTTTATGGTACGGGTTGATTACAAGTTGTTTGGTACATGTTGGTGCATGGTTGATGCATTTGTTTATAGTACAGGTTGATTACAAGTTGAGGTACATGTTGATGCATGGTTGATGCATGGTTCAGGTTATTGATACAGTTTGTTTGGTGCAAGTTGATTGGTACAAGTTTACAACAATATATCTCACAGAGATAGTGTGACAGTGGTTTCATCATTATACTTATACGTCAGGGCGGTTGGAAGAGACAATGATAGGTGGTTGTAGCACCTTCCGGTTGTAGCTGGAGAACATAGGGGGTTGTAGCCTCCTTCTTGTTGTAGCCAGAGAATTGGGGATTTTGAGCTTTCCTCAGGTTGTAGCCTGAGAAACTAGGGGGTTGGAGCCTCCTTCTAGTTGCAGCTAGAAAACAAAGGAAATTGGTGCTTCCAATGAATGTAATTCTTAATGACATATAAGAAAAAATATTCTATGGTTTTCTCCCATTTTGGGTTTCCACGTAAAACATTGGTGTACTATGTATGTGTGTGATTGTTCATTTGTTCATTGTTTATTTACTCTGCAACTATTGGATGATAATGCTACATTGATATAACACTTGCATTTTATGGTGAAAAATGATTAAATTGTTCTATTACTGATTCACCCCTCCTCTAAGTAATCCAACAAGTTCCAGGTTCATCATGACGTTGTCCAACACATTTGTTGGATTTCAGAAGACATTGGGTCTTGCTCCATGAGATACACGCTATGTATCATGGTGAGTGTCATTTCAATATTTGAGGCATTTGAGTTTGTTGCATCTATAACCGTTTTTTATTATGTAAGGTTTTCTTAGACATTATACTTTTTTCTCTGTTTCACTTTGGTGGTTGACATTGTGCCCTAATAAGTGGGTCACCCTTAGGGATAGGTGTGCTACTGGGAGGTCCTCTTGATGAGTCATCATGCCATTCCCAACCATACTTGTCACTTTCTACACTTCACCCCCTCATCTCCTTACCTTTTTGGTTTTCAGGTGTATTGACCCAAGAAGGTATTGTCCCTCATTTCATGGGAAGAAGGGGTTGAAGGCCCATAGGCTTGTAACTAGTAAAAGATAAAATCCAATCATGAACCTTCTAGATGTTCTCCTAGGGATCTTGAGGACAATGAAATGTCTCTCATAAGAAACTGATGGGACCCGTAAAAAAAATAACTAATACAAAATGCCAAGCAAGGTGGAGCATGTGTGGGCACTTTGTTTTATGCTTAGGTAGAAGCCCCACACATGGTTTCAACTTGGGGAAGCATGATGTGACCTGGATAGAGTCTAGGTGGGCATTGTTTTTCATGATTAGATAGAAGACCCACCTTGGCTTCAACGTGGAAACATCTTAAAATAATAAAAGGAAATAAATAGTCTTGGAAAAAGGTTGCATTGAAAACGAAGGTGCAATACACCCTCTACAAAGGCACCCATAAATGAGACACTACAATCCCTTGTATGTCATGAACCCCATGCCCAAGAGTCTTGCCCCCATCCATGTCACTTCATCCACATGACTTAGAGAAAGGTTCACTTGGGAAACACTCTTAAACTTGAGGTACGATTCACCCAATATGTCACTTTGTCAACTCTCCCATACCTAAACTTGGTAAATTACATAGGGTCTTTGAGCACTTGTTTATTTTGACAAGGTAGTTTGGATGTACATGCTTAGATGGCTCTTTTATTGATTTGATTTACTTATCATGATGAATTTGACTTGAAATCCTTGGAGGGTGCATTCATTGTCTTTGTAGGACCTAGTTGGTGGACAGATTTGGAAGAAAAAGCCTAACTTAGGTTTCCTTGGGGCTTGAAGCCCACAGGTTGGATAACAGGGTCCACATGTTGGATGATGATGATTGTTTTTGGAGGCCTGAGATTGGAAGACCTAACCCAACCTCTTACTAGCCCAACGACTTACTCTTTGGGCCAAAACACCATACAAAGAAGGTTGAACATCACCTAGGGTTGAGGTTGTCGCGGTAGAGTTGTTACTCATTGACACTTGGTACGATTTGGTGGGAGATTACTTGAGGAGGCTATAGTGCATAAGAGGGAGGCTCTAGAAGCCCCAACGACCTCAACCTTCCACTCCAATGACTTTCTCAAGGGGTCAATACGTCACCCTTAGAGGGATGACGTCACCTTAGGGTTTCTATTATGCAATTTTTGAATTTAAATTTGAATTTAGCTTATAAAGGGGAAAAGTAAGGGTTGACCCATTTCTTTGTGATTTACCCTAAACTAAGTGGAAAAACTCTTGTTAGAGGTTTTTTTATAAATGTAGATCATTTCTATTTCATTTTATCATAGCTTTACCATTGTGAGAAGTCTTCTAGCTGAAATTTTCACCCTATTTGGGAAATCTCTCTCTCTCTTGTGATTTTTCTATGGTTTGTCTTTGCTATTGGTGGAAGAAGTAATGCACTATCTCTCTTGGAGCTACTCTTTTTCATTGTGGTGGATTAATCTTGGTAAGAACGGGCTTATCTTGTTAACGCTTGGACTAGGTGAGAAATCTATCTTGTAATGTTTATTTTCTTGGTTACAAGTTTAATTTGCTAGACTTCTTGAGGAGTATAAGGGAATACAACCCCACTAAGCCCATCATATTTTTCTTGGAATAATTATTGCACAAGGTTTTACTAGGAGAAATAAAAGGGCTTACACCCCCAAGGAGATAACATTGCTAGATCATTTTTAATTGACTATGTAACCCAATAGTTAAAGACACTAATCTTAATTACATTGGAGAAATAAATATTTGCATTGGTAAATGTGAAAACACAGGATTTTGAGATTGTCTAAATTGGAAATTATTCTATGTGCTTAAGGCATCCATGAGCTCTTAAGGCGTCTTGTTTCTATTAGAACTTCTTGTTGTTTTTTTAACATTAAATCTATAGCCACTAGGGTTGTAGAAAAACCTAAAAAAATCTCTAAATAACTCACAATTAACCATCAAAAGTTGCTAATAATTTACCCCTACAATCTACCAGTCTTGACACATTTTTTAGGTGGATTACTTGTGATTTTTGGTGGCTAGTTTTTCTGTTGTAACAACTTGTTTGATACAGACATAAGGCTGCAATTATATCTTTGCAATAATTGTCTATAACAACCTTAGTTTGCTGCTAAATTCTAATGTTTTCATACTTGGGTTATGCTGATTAAGGTTGGTTGTCATTGATGTCAACCCTTGAAGAAAGCCTTGTAGCACAAAGGTTGGCTAATGGACCCAAGATTTTTTGATGTAAAGATGACTCATTATTTTCTTGTCATGGTTGATAATAAGTAAAAATGGATAAATTTCAAAGTGGTCCCCTTATGGTGAAATCCCTCACGGGAAGACGCTTTGCGGATTGAGTTATCCTAGAAGTATGGTTAGAGAACCCATGCTTATTTGTGGAATAATGAGATGAACGCCAATGAATTTGTCAGTGAAACTATCCTATATGGATAGTGCTTGTCATGCCATTTCTGGTGGTATGTGGAACATCACATAACTCCTCACGGTTAGAGAGTTATGGCCATGAGAAGTTGGAGAACCCGGGTTTGGGTAATGGACCCAAGTTTGTTTGATGGATAACGATATGAGTTTTGATATATTTTCAGGTAATATTATTTTATATGGATAGTACATGTCATTCCATTTTTGGTGGTATGTGTAATGTCACATAACTCCTCACGGTTTGAGAGTTATGGCCTTACGAAGTTGGAAGACCCTCATATGTCATCTAGAAGCCCCAAAAGGTCAAAGTAGTCAAAGTGGTTTAAGAAATTTTAAAAGATAAATAATAAAGTGAAGTGATAAGTGTACTATAATTCAAAGTGAATACAAAATAAATTGATTCAAGAATAAGTTTAATGGAGAAATTAGAAGTGGGTTAACCCTAAAATAAGGAAAGTGGGCAAAGTGACCTAGAATATGTTTTTAAGGAAGCTACTTAGAGAGTATAAATAAGAAGCAATGCTCTCTCATTTAAGACACACTTGAGAATATTGAATACCTATAGGTTTCTAAGGTAAACAAATGATATCTAAGCCGAATTTTTGATGAAAGTGAAGAAAAGAAGGTCAGAATTCAAGGAAGGATAAATTCTTTTGATGATGCTTTCTAAGGTATTTTTTTTCAGGTCATCTCACCATTTTTGCAATAATTTTTTTTTCTAGAATGATTCAGATCATGAAATTGCTATTCAATTGAGGAAACATATCCAAGTACCTATGGTAAAAAATTCAACTTGTGGGTCTTTGTATTTTTGGAGTTACACTCCGTGAAAAATAGGGTTTGTTGCTAGTCCTAAAACTAGTCAAAAACAAGTGTTTAAGGTAAAAACATTATAACTTCTTCATAATAGATCCAAATTCAGTAAGACCAAATGTGTTGGTTAAAGTACAGTCTATAGTATTCCATGTAATATTTTCATATCAATTAAACAAATATTTCATGCGGGGCACACTCTACAAGGTTGCTCTCTAGAATAAGCCAGAATTCAGCAAGGTGTGCCATTTTTGTCATAACTTCTTTTCCGAGAGGTTCCAAGTAGTGACACCTGGATAAATTGCATGAAACACACTGAAGAACATTTTGTATCAATTTCTAATCTTTATTCATTACAGGTACAAAGTTATGATTATTTCAAGTTAGGGTTATTGACTAATCCAAAACTAGTCTTGTGAGACTAAATAAACGTTTGATGAAAATGTTAGTCTTTTGTTGTTAAAGTTAAGAAAGGTTTGTAGGTATGCGATCATATACACCAGATATATTACAGATTTACAAATCATATTTGGATGATGAAATTGATGATGGATTTTGGTTGAGGTACAAGTCGGGTACATGGTTGAGAGAAGTAGTTGATGATGTTGGTACATATTGATGAGTCATAGTTGATGAGTACTTGACACATGATTGGTACACACTTGGTACATGGTTGGTTACACTTGTTTATGGTATGGTTGATTACAAATTGTTTGGTACAGGTTGGTGCATGGTTGATGCACTTGTTTATGGTACAAGTTGATGCATGGTTGATGCATGGTTCAGGTTTATTGGTACATGTTTACAATGGTATATCTCACAGTGATAGTGTGACAGTGGTTCCATAATTCTACTTCTACTTCAGGGTGGTTGGACAGGACAAAGACAGGTGGTTGTATCCACCTTCCGGTTGTAGTCGGAGAACATAGGGGGTTGTAGCCTCCTTCTGAGTGTAGCTAGAGAATTGGGGAGTTGGAGCTTCCCTCAGGTTGTAGCCTGAGAAACTAAGGGGTTGGAACTTCCTTCCAGTTGCAACTAGAAAACAAAGGAAGTTGGTGCTTCCAATGAATGTAATTCTTCAAGACATATAAAATAAAGCATTATGTGGTTTTGTCTCGATTTGGGTTTCCACGTAAAACACTGGTGTACTATGTATGTGTGTGATGTTAATGTTTATGCCATTATTATAGATGTTTTCATTTCATTAGATAACAATAGCATAATCCAAGATCACTGAGAAATACACAATCAAAAGAGACAACATTTATCCTGGGAAACCCTCTAGGGGAAGAAAACCCAGCAAAACTTCCTTAATATAGATAGTCAATACAATGCCAAGAGATCTCTATGCTAAAACAGAAACTCCTCTCCCAAGATATGCACCACTCTCTCTCTTCTTTGTCGGTAACAGATCAGAACTTGTCTCTCAAACTGAGAAAGTGAGTTGTGTTCAAATGAGGCGCTAGCCTCCTTTATTTATACAAGTCTGACACGTGTGAAGTGTCTCTTCACTAGCAGGGCCGACTTCTCCAACTGGGTGGGTAAACCCACCTTTATAATATTTCTGGGTCTTCTCATTAACTGATGGGGCCGACTTCTTATTCTGCCTATTATAATTGTCTGTTGACCAATCTGCAAAAGGGGATTTGGTCCTATTACAATAACCGACATGATCAATCCACAATAGGGATTGATCCTATGAATAATATATCAATAATAATAAGAATACTCTTTGCAGTTACAATATTTCAACACTCCCCCTTAACAAGAAGGGTATTCTTCAATAGCATCATGCGAGAGAGAGAGGAAAACATCATCAACAGCATCAGGTGGGAGGATAGCATCATCAATATCATCTTGGTTGGTGTATCTATAAATCATCGAAAGTTTTCTTCATCGGCAGCATCATCATTCTCGAAAGAATGCCATCATCATCTGCATCAATATGTATAAGTATAAAAAAATGATACCTCATCACAACACTAGGTTGGCCCATCATAGTACTAGACTGTCTCTATGTCACAGCTGTTAAGCTGGTAGCTCAGTGAAAGTCACATATTTCTTTACGTCTAACAACTAGGTCAGAAGCAAGGTATACATCATCTTGCTTTACGTCTAACAACTGGGTCAGAAGCAAGGAACACATAATCAGAAGCAAGGAACACATAATCTTGCTTTACGTCTAACAACTAGGTCAGAAGCAAGGAATCATCTTTCTTTACGTCTAACAGCGAGGTCAGAAGCAAGGAACACACACATCATCTTGTTTTACTTCTAACAGCGAGGTCAGAAGCAAGGAATCATCTTGCTTTACGTCTAACAACGAGGTCAGAAGCAAGGAATCATCTTGCTTTACGTCTAACAACGAGATCAGAAGCAAGGAACACACACATCATCTTGCTTTACGTCTAACAGCAAGGTCAGAAGCAAGGAACACACACATCATCTTGCTTTACGTCTAACAACGAGGTCAAAAGCAAGGAATCATCTTTCTTTACGTCTAACAGCAAGGTCATAAGCAAGGAATACACACATCATCTTGCTTTACATCTAACAACGAGGTCAGAAGCAAGGAACACACACATCATCTTTCTTTACGTCTAACAACAACGTCAGAAACAAGGAATCATCTTGTTTTACGTCTAACAACGAGGTCAGAAGCAAGGAACATCTTGCTTTACGTCTGACAACTAGGTCAGAAGCAAGGAATACACAAATCATCTTGCTTTACGTCTAACAGCGAGGTCAGAAGCAAGGAATCATCTTGCTTTACATCTAACAGCGAGGTCAGAAGCAAGGAACATCTTGCTTTACGTCTGACAACTAGGTCAGAAGCAAGGAACACATCACATATTGCTTTACATCTGACAGCTAGGTCAAAAGCAAGGAACATCATCACATCTACTCCCCCTTTCGAGGAAGGTCCTTTTGAAATATACCAAGCTTATCTCGAAAGTGTTCAAACTTTACACAAGATAGAGGTTTGGTCAACACATCAGCAACCTGTTCATCCGTGCTAACATACAGGAGCTTCAAGGCTCCTCTCTGCACCATGTCACGGATGTAATGATAGCAAATCTCTATGTGCTTCGACCTATCATGGAATACAAGATTCTCTGTGATCTTTATGCAGCTCTGGTTGTCACATAGGATCGTGGTTGCTTCCATTTCTAGGTCAAATAGACCGGTCAACAACTTTCGAAGCCATATAGCTTCACAGCTAGCAGAACATGCGACAATGTACTCTGCTTCTGCTGTGCTGAGAGCAATATTGGATTGCCTCCTACTCTGTCACGAGATCATGGTTGATCCCAAACTGAAACAACATCCGGAAGTGACTTTTCTGTCAGCAAGGCTTCCTGCCCAATCTAAATCAGTGTATCCACTCAATGTGAAATCATGATCTCCATCATAGCTGAGACCATAATCTATCGTACCTTTGAGGTACCTCATCACATGTTTTGCAGGCACTAGGTAAACACATCTGAGTTCTACCAGAAACTGACTCAAGGTGTTCACGACAAAACAAATGTCTAGTTTGGTGTTCGTCAGGTACATCAGCGATCAAATAATATGTCTATATAGTGTGGCATCAATCAATTCTGACAACGTATCGACCAGCAACTTCAACTTCGCTTCCATGGATTTATTCATGGGCTTGCATTCCAACATATCAAATCTCTTTAAGATTTCGATCGTGTACTTCCCTTGGTTAAGGAAGATGCTCTCATGACTCCGCCATATCTCAAGACCTAAGAAGTAATGCATTAGGCCGAGGTCTTTCATTTAAAATTCTGAGGCAAGTCTCTTTTTACATTCAACGATGAGATTTTCTTCTCCAATTAAGAATAAGTCATCCACATATAGCAGTAAGATTACTGGCTTATTATCCATAATTTTTTAAGTAGAGATTTGAGTCTGCTTTACTCTTGGTAAAGCCTAAGCTCGTCAAGAAACTGTTTATACGGCCATACCAAGCTATAGGAGCTTGCTTCAATCCGTATAAGGCTTTCTTTAATCTGCAGACATGAGACTTCTTGTCTTCAACCTCAAATCCTTGAGGTTGCTCTATATACACTTCCTCTTCGATGACACTGTTCAGGAAAGCTGTCTTCACGTCCATCTGGTGCAGCTTCCACTTCATCTTAGCTACAAGAGCTATGATGGTCCTGATCGAAGTGTATTTGGCCACAGGAGCGAATGTCTCTTCATAGTCAATGCCTTCCTTCTAGGAAAAGCGACGAGCGACAAATCTTGCTTTATACTTCTCAATACTTCCATCAGCAATATGTTTTATTTTGAAGAGCCATCTGGAGGATACCACATCTTTATTCTTCGGTCTGGTAACTATTTCCCATACTTCGTTCTTCATTATGGATTGGCATTCCTCTGTCATGGCATCTACCCATTCTTTTCTTTGAATGGCTTCTTCAAAGCAGGGAGGCTCCTCTTCTAGGAGATCACACATCAAAGCCGTATAACTGGAGAATGGATTTGGTCTTTTCACCTGTCTCGTAGTTCCTTCGGGAATACCATATTTCTCTCCATCTTGAATAAGCTCTCTAGCCCAAGTTGGCTTTCTTTTATGGAGGATCGTGATCTGAGGAGGTTCTTGCACTTCTACTATATCATGGTCTTCTAGAAGTTCCTCATTAGGGGAAGTTACGACTTCCCTCTCTGGTTCTGCAGCTCTGGGAACCTCCCTCATTGCATTATTGGGGATTACGGGTTCCTCTTCATATACCTCTTCAAGCTGGCACAGTTTAGATTTCTTGAGCGCTACATCTTCATCAAAGGTCACATCCCTGCTGATCTTAATGTGATGTTGACCTGGTATATAGATTCTGAAGGCCTTGGAGACCTCACAGTATCCCACAAATATTCCCTTCTTTCATGAAGGGTCCAACTTGTTTCTATTTTCTTTAGGTATATGAATAAACACTGGACAACCAAATATTTTGAGATGGCTTACCTCTGGCTTCTTTTCGATGAACATCTCTTCTGGTGTCTTGAGCCCAAGTGCACTATGGGGCAATCAGTTCTACACATAAACAACTGTCATTGTTGCTTCTGCCCATAAGCACATAGGAAGATCTTGATCATGGATCATAGTCTTCACAACTTCCAGTATGGTTTTGTTCTTCCGTTCAGCTACACCGTTTTGTTGGGGATCTTGATCCCAACATCTTTGCAGAAGTTCACGAACTCTTTTGAGGTATATTATCCTCCATTATCTGACCTGAGTATCTTAATCTTCCTTATAGAAAGGTTCTCTATCAAGGCTTTGAATTCCTTGAACTTGCTGAACACTTCAAATATATCCAGGTCTTTATGAGAATAATCATCAATGAATGATACATAGTATACATACCCACTAATGGAGGATGATGGCATTGGGCTACACACATCTGAATGGATGAGTTCTAGGACTCCCTCTGCCTTGTTGTCCCTCTTCAGAAGCAGGTTCTTGATGTTCTTCCCTTGTGCACATCCATCGCATACGCCTTCATGGTCACCTATGAGTTCTGGTAAACTTGTGACCGCTTTGCATATGTATGGTAGTGCCTTGTAGTTGATGTGAGCTAATCTTCTATGCCAAGATTCTTCAATGGCGTGGGTCATGGTAGCTTCTGAGTGATCCTTTAGCTCATGCAAGTCACCTTCTTCTCCTCCAATGATGATTGCTTCATTTATGGTCTGTTCTTCAGCATGTTTCCTTCTACAACCTTCACTATAGCTTCCTCAGGGTTATTACATGTGACCTGGAGCAAGGTCAACAAAACAACAAGCAAGAATAATATCCCTATGATAATACAAAGCAATAGCACGAACAATCATCACAGTAGCTCCTTTAGAGCTATCACTTATAATTTATCTGAAGCAAAGATTAAAGGTAGGGAATACAATACGAAATGAGGTCAACACTCTCATAGTGTTGCGATCAAACATTCTTCCATGGCAACCTGGAACTAACACACGAGGTTTCTCCTAGAGGAGGTGTTAGTTGTATCAGGCAAAGTATATACCTCTATATGCTCACATGCTATTAGGTATAATACTTTACAAAGACTGCTATCTCAACTATAGTCATCAACTTGTCATGTGTGCCTTTGAATCTTATCAACTTGATTTAATCAAACCTGGAGCCTTGTCTTCATGAATGAGTGCTTGCTTTTCTTCCACGTCTCCTTCACTCAAGATGACGAGTGCTTTCTTCAACCTGTCTTCTGTACTAAGACAATACGCTATCTTGACAGAAGGTTAGGTTAGAAGATAAGCTCTATGATCAACTTTTAATCCTTCTAATAATTTGATCATGGCTTCAACATGCAACACTGATTAAGATAATGTCATGACAAATAGATGTATATCAGAATAATCACACCTGGGTTGCATCATTCCTCTGAATGTGTTGGATCTTTAGATCCTTCTGGATCTATGGCAAGAGATCCCTTCTCTTGTAAATACTCTTTAGGGTTTAACCATTGAACATATGTAAGTACATACCTTTGATAGCATTTGCAGGTAGTGGCTCCATCTGGTAGCAGCGGTAATCATTGCCAACTCTTAAGAAAACTTCAAGGGTGATTGCAATTGGTTCTACGGCTGCAACTGCAACTGGTTCTAAGACTGCAACTTAGGGTTTTATGAGAAAACCCTAATTTTTCAAACTTTGAATTTTGAAATTCTGATCCAGGGGATAGATGCGCTGAGCTGAGGCGAGTATGCTGGTGTAGTCAGAATTTTGAAAAACCAACTTTTACCCCCTCAAACTTGATCTGCGGATTTCTGGACT
>ML847582.1:19900-34553 GCA_009831015.1 Picea engelmannii | reverse complement strand
TTTTTCTAGTTGCATCATCAATAAAAGTAACATAATAATGAGAGCCACCAAGAGATGATACCTGAGCTGGTCCCCATACATCTGTATGCACAAGCTCTAACCTTTCATTCTTCTTTTCTTTTTCGACTCTGAGAAATCTAACTTTCTTTTGTTTTCCATAAACACAATGCTCACAGAAGTCCAAATCAATTTATTTAAGATCTTGCAGCAAATTTCTTTTGTGAAGTATCTGCATACCCTTCTCACTCATGTGTCCCAGCCTATGATGCCACAGTTTTGTATCCACTCCTGTAGAAGCTAAAGATATAGAAGAGTCAATATTACCAGTACATAAATACAATGTACCTACCTTCTCTCCTTTCGCTATCACCAATGATCCTTTGATGAGCTTCCACGTCTTATCTGTAAATATGGATATACAACCTTCACTTTCCAACTGCCCTGTTAAAATTAGATTTTTCCTTAAATCTGGAATATGTCTTACCTCCTTCAACAACCATTGGTTTCCATTGTGTTGCTTTATTTTTACCTTTCCCATTCCAACAATTTTGCATGGTGCATCATCACCCAAATGAACTTGTCCAAAATCACCTTGAACATAATCTAGAAAATGTTTCCTATGGTGTGTGGCATGAAATGAAGCCTCTGAATCTACTACCCAAGACTCAAAAGTATTATCTACAGAAAGAATCAAAGCATCTTGTAACACATCACCTATTACATTTCCTTCTTGATTTCTCTCCTGATGTCCATCTCTTTGTTTCTTTGGACCTTTGCAGTCTTTCTTCAAATGTCCTTTCTTCCCACAATTCTAGCACTCTATCTTTCCAAGTCTATATTTGGATCTCCCCTTCCTATAATTTGCACGATTCCCTGAGCCCTTTCCTCTATCCTTTTTTCTTCCCCTGTTCTCCATGTTCAATGCATTACCTGATGTCTCACCTGTGCTTTTCCATCGCATTTCCTCACTAAGGATAAGACCAACAACATCATCAAATTTTAAAGTATTTGAACCAGAGACAGAGTTAATTACAACCATGACCAAGCCATTCCATCTTTCTAGCAATGAGCACAAGATTAGAAGAGCCCTAACCTCATCATCAAAGTCCACTTTTACAGAACTTAGTTGATTAGTAATCGTATTAAATTCATTTAAATGATTTGCAACAGACCCACCTTCCGACATATTCATATTAAATAACCTCTTCATTAGAAATACCTTATTGGACACCGAGGGTTTTTCATACAATTTGTCCAACACATCCATCAAACCCTTCGTTGTCTTTTATTTTGAGATATTGAAAGCCACCGACGCTTCCAGGCTTAGACGTATCGTTCCTAAAGCCTTTTTTTCAAGAATCTCCCATTCTTCATCCTTCATGGCCGTCGGCTTCTTTTCTACTATGCTAAATGGTAGGAATAGATCCTTCTGATATAAATAATATTCCATCTGCATCTTCCATAACTGGTAGTTTTGGCCGTTAAATTTCCTGACACTAAACTTTCCATCTTCCGACATTGCTCCCACTCGAACCAGGAACCCTCTTTTCCTACGAGTTACCTTACACTCTGATACCAGTTGTTAGAAAAATAGGACCGCGGAGAAATAAAATAAAACAAATGCGGAAACAAAACACAGAAGATACACAATACAAGAGAGACACAAATTTATGTGGTTCACCTAGTGTGGGCTACATCCACCAGAGAAATTGCTAGGTCCTTTCTTTATTATTATCCAGCAAAATGAAGAGATACAACCTACAACAAAACCCGATGTAACTTCCTCTTCTTTCTCTCACAGTCTCCTCTCTCAAAATACAATACTCGCCAACCTACATAGCCACAATACATTTCCCTCATAAAAGAGGGTTTCCTTCTAGGGAAAAAAACCCTAACATAATCTCTATCGTTAGATCTGCGACCTTATAATGAACAATCTAGATTTAGAATGAAATTACAATATACTTTTACAAGAAGATTTTTGCTCTGGGGGCCTGCTTGACCCCAGACCCCCCAGCCGGGGGGCTAGCCCCCCCGGACCCCGTAAAGGGGGTACCCCCCCTCTGCACTCCCCCGTGTGGAAGAGTGTACATACTTCCGGGGTGTAAATACTTCATGGGGTATAAACACGGATGAAAGTAAAAGACCTCTAAATCAGGAAGATAACCAGGCTCCACAACCAACACTTATCAGGGACCACAACATCAGTAGCAGCGTCGACTGTAGCAGCAACAATCTAGTTATGTTCAGCAGAACAGACCAGGATTGGAGGCCGGTGGGCTGTCATCTTCTACTTCGAGTACCAGGACTACTGGACCGAAGAAGGGGTGTTGGACGTGTAGGGAGCCACACTAGCAATCTGACTGCCCGGTGGAGAGGACCAGAGTGTCCAGTTCAGCTGGACCCACTACTGTGGGAGATATGGGCAAGGCCCATCGGATTCATGCAGCGGTGAATAACCACTAGGCATAGCATCAGTCAACTATGCTCGAGACGACAGGTATCGTCGTTGACCAGACCCTTAGTATTTTGATAGATCCCGATCCTACCAAGAGTTTCATTTCTGGTGCAGCATTAAAAAGGATTAAGGTAAAGGCAGTCAAACAGGATGAGTTTAGATTCGTAGAGATGGATTCAAGAGCCAAACAAAAGGTTGGAGGAAAGGTTACAAGATGTATCCTTAACCTAGGATATTTTGTCACAAGGGCCAACCTGTACGTCACGATCCTAGGATCGTATGATGTCGTGATTGGTATGGATTGGTTGGAATCACATGAGGTGATACTCAATTGTAACACAAAATAGTTGATTTTGGTCAATTACAAGGGACAAAGACGTGTGATTGTAGGCCGGAACTAGGGAGTTTCCCTAAGGTTCATCTCTTCCTTGCAACTTTGGAAAAGCATGCACAAGGGGTGCAAGCTTTATGCGATCCTTTCGTTAAAAGAGAAGGGAGTAACAAAAGGTCTAGAACACCTTCCAGTGGTGAGAGAGTTTGCGGATGTGTTTTTGGAGGAGTTACCTGGGATGTCGTTGGAAAATGAATTGGAGTTTACCATAGACCTAAAAATGGGGACTGAACCGATAGCAAGAACGCCTTATCAGATGTCAACCCCAGAGTTACAAGAGTTGAAAATGCAACTGAAGGAGTTGTTGAACCTGGGACTGATACATCCTAGTGTATCACCATGGGGTGCACCGGTTATTTTCATATGAAATAAGGATGGATCATGAAGGCTCTGCATTGACTACCATCAACTGAACAAGGCCATGATCAAGAATCAGTATCTGTTGTAGAGAATTGATGACCTGTTCGATCAAATGAAGGGTGCAACGGTGTTCTCCAAGATCGATTTGTGATCAGGGTATCACCAGTTACGGATCAAGGAGGATGACATCCCTAAGACTGCCTTTAAGAGGAGGTTTGGACATTACGAGTTTATTATTTTACCGTTTGGACTGACAAACGCCCCAGGTGTATTTATGCGTTTGATGAACGAGGTGTTTCGCGAGTACTTGGACAAGTTCATCCAATTATTCATTAACGATATTTTGATTTACTCTTGGATGATGAGGAGTATGACGAGTACTTGCGCTTGGTACTACAGTGTCTGCGAGAGCACAAATTGTATGGGAAGTTGTCCAAATTCTCTTTCTACCAATTGAAGTTTCACTACTTAGGGCATGTCATCTCTGATGAAGGAATCATCATGGATCCAACAAAGGTCGAGGCTATCATGGAATGGTATGCGCCGATGAATGTCCCAGAAGTTCGTAGCTTCATGAGTTTAGCAGGATACTATTGACGGTTCGTAGAGGGGTTTTCGAAGATAGCAAATCCGATCACAAAATTGCAAAAGAAAAACAAGAAGTTTGTTTGGACCGAGAAATGCGCAGAAGAATTTTGGAGGATCAAGGATTTGTTGAAAACAACACTGATACTAAAGGTCCCTGACATGGATGCAGACTTCTTGGTATGAAATGACGCATCCAAGGAAGGCTTAGGTGGAGTCTTGATGCAAGATGGACGAGTGATTTCTTACATTTCAAGGAAACTGAGAAGGCATGAGGAGAACTACACGATGCATGACTTGGAGTTTTTATCCATCGTATATGACTTCATGGTTTGGAGACACTACCTTTTTGGATGAAAATTTGAACTAAATACTGACCATTGTAGACTACAACACATCTTTACGCAAGGCGACCTGAACGCATGACAACAGTGTTGGTCAGAATTGCTTAGCGAGTATGATTTCGAGATTACTTACATAAAAGGAATGGTGAACCAAGTGGAAAATGCATCGAGTCAAAGATCGTGCATCTTTTCGGTGCTGCCTCTTCAGATAAATCTACGTGAAAAGATTCTAACTTTACAATGTAATGATGACTGGTACAAGGAGTTCAACGGTTTTATTGGACAAAACACAATGATGGTACAACAATTTGAAGGATTTTTATTTGATACTGATGGATTATTGAGGTTTAAAAATCAGATCTACATACCACCGAACGACAAGTTGAGGATATTGATCCTGAGCGAGGCTCATAGATCATTTTACGTGGCTCACCCGGGAGTCACGAAGATGAGGGAAGACCTTAAACCATTATTCTTTTGGAAGGGAATGAAGGCAGACATAGTCAATTATGTGGCCATATGTCTAGAATGTCAGCAGGTAAAGGCTAAACATAGACACCCAACTAGATTACTACAACCACACGCTATTCCGAAATCAAAATGGGAGGTTATTTTGATGGATTTTATTGTTGGATTTCCACTGACGGAAATGAGACATGACTTGATTTTCGTAGTAGTAGACACTCTGAAGAAGAGTGTTCACTTTAATCCTATGCATATGACATATCAAGCACTTGACATAGCTAGAGTTTTCATCAATGAGATTGTGAGGCTGCATGGTGTGCCTAAGAGGATTATATCTGATCGAGGATCGTTGTTTACTAGATTATTTTGGACGAGTTTCCAAGAGGCCTTGGGAACCCAACTTAACTTTAGTACTACTTATCACCCAGAGACTGACGGGAAGACTGAATGAATGAACTAAACCTTGGAGGACATGTTGCACATGTACGTGATGGACCAACAAAGGCGTTGGAAAGAATTCTTGCCACTAGTGGAGTTCGCTTACAACAACAATTACCAGAGCACCATTAAGATGGTACCTTTCGAGTTTCTTTACAGGTGACCATGTCATACGCCTTTGAGTTGGGATCAGCTTGAGGATAGGGTCCTGGTGGGACCAAAAGTTATCCAGGAAATGGAAGAGAAAATGAGAACAATAAGGAAAATAATTAAAGAAGCACAAGATTGATAGAAGATTTATGCCAATGTGCACCATGTCGACCGTAGTTACGAGGTCAGCGATCAAGTCTTCTTGCAGGTTAAACCGCATAAGAGTTTGATCAAGTTTGGAAAGGGATCTAAACTCTCTCCTAGGTTCGTGGGACCTTTCGAGATTGTGGAGAGAAAGGGGCCTGTGGCCTATCGACTAGCCTTGCCTGATTCTTTGAGGCATATGCATGATGTATTTCATGCATCTATTTTGAGACATTATATTAGTGATACTACACATGTTATTGACATGAGTTCCTTCCAAGTATTAGACGAGGGGGCACTCATGGCTGAGCTGGTCCACATCTTGGATCATCGTGTTCGAAAACTATGACGATGAATGGTAGATCAAGTCAAGGTCCAATGGGACAATTATAGTCCTCACTCGGCGACCTGCGAGGATGCATATGATATGCACCATCAGTTTCCATTTTTGTTTGATAGATAGACATATGATACTATGATACACTTTATTTTGGCTTATATACTGTGAAACTTTGGGGTGAAGTTTAGACCAAGAGGGGGTGTATGTAACATCCCTCTCTGGCGCACTGAGTGAACTTATTCTTTGAGGACACTTGCTCGCAAGTGATCCAAATTATTATGCTATTAAAACTTTTAATTATGAGGCGTTATGGGTTGATGACATGTTGTTTTACTACATTGATATAGATAGGTGATATTGACTCGGTTTTATTGAGTGTGCAAGATTTGGACCTCAAGGATGCAGAGGCATCGATGGAACCCCTTGGACTCTTGATCGATTCAGGGAGTGTACCATTGGAATTTGAGTGTTTTACTGTGATATTAGAGCATCTGCTTAGATGACATGATATGGATATATTATGACATGTTTTGTTGATGATGCAGGCTGCTAATATCTTGTTGACCAGACTCACATATGGAGTAAAGGGGTCACGCACGAATACCAGAGATGTTGAGGGAGAGGTGTGGACAACATCCCTGCCACAGCCTGATAGCACTCCCGTCATGGCTCGAACTATAGGTTAACAATTACCTAGTTCAAGAGGACCCACGATGCCATGAGAGAAGATTGTGACAATCGCTCACGATGATTTTAAGGGGCACGCAATAAGGCGGGGGCCTTATTCCTTAGAGGCCCTTAGTCTCCCACAAGTTCACTTGGCGGAGTGTTGACTCCAGTAGTTATTGATGTCTACCAAGTCAGTCAAGAGGCAAGTGGAACCCTTGGAGCACGTAGTGCGTCCTGAAGGGCATGTTGTGCAAAGGAAACATGTTAAGGCGAATGGTACCCTTGGAGAACATAGTGCATCCTGAAGGGCAGGTCGCACTAGGGAACAGATGAGGCGAGTGGCACCCTTGGAGCACTTAGTGCGTACTGAAGGGCACGTCATGTTTTCGTTGATAGAGGGATGAACCTAGATGGCCTTAGGACGAATAACATGTTAAGTATTTTTTTTAAAACAACTTCCCTAATTAAATGTCGCCCAGTATGAAATTTAAGGTCTAAGTCTAAATTAAGCTAGTGGTAAAATTTTGTCTTCTATAAAAAAAGTAATAATAATAAAAATAAAAATAAAAACAACTTAAATAATAAATATTGATCCTCGTTAAATATTGTAAGATAAAGGGAGTAAGAAATTTAATTTATTCCTAAAAAAAGAAAAAAAAAATAATTTGTTGATAAAATGTAAAAAGGGAATTAATTGTTTTATCTTTTTGATAATTTAAAATATACTAACTAAATGATAAAAGGGAAAAGGGGTTAAATTCCACACCTTCCTTTTTAAGTTCTAAGTAAAAAGAGGAAAGAGGGAAAATCTAAAATATTAGGAAACTAGGAAAAGGGTAAACATAAAAAGGGAAAAAGGGGAACTTAAGGGAAAAAGTTGAAAGTCAACTTAGTAAAGAATCTACCATTTAAGAGCTTTCTAATTTAAACTGAATTAGAAATTTAATAATAGGGAAAGCCTTTAAAACTTGTAAGGGAATTTGGGGACACCTAGGAGTGATTCTAGGAGTAACTCTAGGTGGCTGAGGGAAATAAGATAATTAACTAATTAAAGAAATTAAATAATGGAGGAATGTAGGGGATGGGAGACACTTGTACGGAGAAGAATATTTAGGAATTTATTTTTAAAATTTTAATTAAATGAGATTTTTGGAAATAAAGGAAGTTCGAAACTCTATATAATGAAGGGAGGAGAAGCATGAAGGACAATATTCTATTTGCGTAATGTTACGCTGCAGAAATATCTACTTGATTGATTTACTTGTGGGAGTTGGGATACCCAGCTCGGAGAGGAGTGGTAGCTCGGCCTTGCGAGGCGAGCTGGGAGCTAGTTGAAATCTTTGGATAGTGAGTGTGTGGCCCCTTTGTGGCTTGGGGGTCTAAGGGGGAAGAAGAGTACCCCTAGCATTGGCTAGGAGGTATCGATGAAGTCTCATTGGTCAGCAAGCGGGAGTTGCATGGAGTGCACGGATGTCATTCGGACCGGGCGAACAGAAAATGGTACGCTCTCTTCATTTATGTTTGGTAGATGGTACTAGGACTTATGCTTGGATCTGCTTGTTTATTGGAAAATTAAACTGATGTATTTTTAAGTTGATGATGAAAACTCTTCTTATCCTAGCTCGATGGTTGTTGTCTCCCATGGCCATCATTTTCCCACATATCTTGACCACCTGGCTATGATTGATTGCATCCTTCGTGGTTGCTTAGTTTTCGTCCCTAGCTCACTAGTCCTCGCCTGAGCAGTCAACCAGGATCCTGATCTATGGTTGTTTCCTTATCATTAAAAGACCTATGCATCTCAACACCCTAGTTTTCCGTGTGAGGATGATGAAGCGAAGGACGAATCTATCAGTCGTCTACCTTTGCTGTTGACCTTTCCTGATTGTTTGAATTTCGCCTTCCAGTATGGCCTCTGCGTATGGATTATCTTGCCTCCTTGTCATTTATTTTTCTGCGCCTCAACTGATAAAATCCATGCGATCCCTTAGACGAGTTATCCTTATGGTCCTGGCATTCTCTTACTATTGTCAGCATGTTATATTAGTATCCCGAGATGTAAAAATTATTTAACTACAATCTGGGTTTTGCTTCTTGTTGGATTGACTGGTTTTTATTACTTCTGCAATTGTAATTGTGTAACTGATGTGAAAATATTACCTCTGCCGTTGTAATTCGGTATTGGATGTAAAAACATTACTTCAGCTATTGTAATTTTTACCCTGGCATTTTACTCAAATTTACCCTTGTTCCCTCATTGATTGACTTTGCTTTGCTGCGATTCTCATTTTATTTCAGCAATTTTTTGTGTAAACCCTTACATTTGCGATTGTAGACTCTGTATTTGTTGTGACACCGTACCCCAACGATTGTAACCTTAAACTGTTGTGAACACTGCATCCCTTGCCCATGAATTGTTTCCCCTGGCCGTGTAAAATCCTTGTGCTTTCGACTATGAAGAACAACAACTTATACTCCCGTCTGTGGTGGATAATGCATCGCGTCTTCCTTAATTTGGCCAAGCCATTATAGCTGTTGGAAATTGTTGGAGCCGCCTTTGTTTTTTCTATCCCGTCTCGAATTTCATGTCTTAATGCTCGAAATCGAAAGATGTTTTTTGTATTTTCCATATGTGGTTTCAAAATATCTGAAGTCTTATCAGGCAAGAAGTGATAATTATTGTACTCTCGAGGCAGTTCTACTTTTCGTCAAAATTTCCCCCCCTTTGTTCTACCTTGGGATTTCGTATGTTGGATGCTATAGATCACGTAGTTCACAAGTCCTGAGAAACGAAATGGTGAAATCGCTTTAAAATTTTACCCAGGGCAATAACGGGAGTAAAATTTTCCTAAATCACGATTAAACATCATCAGGTTTTCACGCCTCGGCGTTCACTAAATCCAAAGGTCTTATTGTCATAACCCCGATAGTCAAAACCACAAAGTCCTTATTTTAGTAACCCGTGTCAAGGTTAAAGGTAAAAGATAAGCCATGGTTAAGTTCTGTCGGCAATTCGCCACTCGGTTTGTTCTCTTTTAAAAAGCTACACTGTCTAAGCCCCGAGTCGAGAAGTCATGATAAAGCTATGAACATAATTAATAAAACACTTAATCTGATTTTATCCTAGCTTTTAATTAAAACGTATCATCGCGATCTCGCGGTTTTGCGACTTAGCATGCAAACTTCTCGGAAGTTATACCTTCAAAGCTCTGAGTCGCAATATGGCGATATAAATAATTATTTAATTAATTAAGAGCCTAATCAAAATTATGTTTTTATTAACCAAAGTCAATCATCGCAATTTCGGGTGTTAGAGGTTCAAAGGGTTAAAGAAAAAATTCCCGATACAACGAGTACCGAAAGATTAATTAACTTTGCTAAAACCAGATTAATTAAGCTAAATCAGTATCTTTCGTGTTTTGATGCTTGCACAGTTTATGAGCCAGTCTTAATTATTCCTTATGCCAACTAACATTTCGAACCACCAAAATTTATGGCATTAATTAGAAATAAGGTGAATCGACAAATAAAGATTGGGTTTTTATTGCTAAATTTATTTCTAAACGTGATTTGACCGATTTGTTCTTAAAAAGTACTGCGTTTTCGAATATATAGAACTATTATTCGTTATAAAAAATTCATTTCTATATTACGCAGAGCACACTTTCTCAGCGAGCTAACTTCTGTATGTATACATATTTTTATCATAGAAGAGCTAAAGCAGGATCTCCCATCATGGCCCCGCAAAAAGCATCTAAAGCCAGCGTTGAGGTTTCAAGACAAGGTTCGAACAACGTCATTGATACTTCACCTTGAAGTGTCAACTCTATCCCGAACTGGTCATTTGTTTCTGATGTTCTACAGGCCGAATTAGTGGATTATTCTGATGATTCCAGCGACAATGAAAAAGATGACATAACCACTAAATATAAGATCGTCATTCAATCGAGAATGCATAAGGTAGCGGCCAGGCCACGACTTCTCCCCTACTATGATATGGTCCGATGGGCATTAGACCATGTGGACATACCAACCAAAACCATTGTCAATGAGCAGAAGGTCACCATCGGGACTTTCAGACCTGAACATCTACAAGCTATGTACAATTTCCCACAACGTCTGACCTTACATATGATGCTGAATTCTTGGAAAAGTTCAAATAGAAGAAATGTCTGCAGTATGAAAAGACTATGTCTAGCTTAATAAGAGATTGGGTTTCGCACCCTGCGAAGTTCAGGGCAGATAGTAATGGTATATATTCAATAGCTTCCTTGGAACCACAGTTCAAGTATGTAGCTATGATGACATGCAGATTATACGTGAGAGAGGACACCTCACATTTATTTCTTCAATGGGTGCCTCTAATACATCAAGTCACCGAAGGCGGTTCCTTCGACTGGGCGAAAATGTTGTCTGATAGCTTGACTAGTCGGGTTACAGAGTATCGGGCACAGAAAGAGAGCAGAAAAATTTCTTCATTTTTTATGTATGCATACATTATGGACGTTGTGTGCTTTCTAACACCATTTACCTTAATGAGCTGGAGTTGGAATCCAGTAGAGGTCGATCCCATCCACATCTATCATTCAAAATTGTGGGAAAACAAAGCTGCAGATTTCGTATATGAAATCTTCAACTAGGTGATGGTACCTCTGCATGTCACTATTTTTGGCCACCCGCCACCCAGGATCTCAGACAGTATAGTGATGAATTTGAGCAGTATAGCTGACTGGTATGTAGAAGCTGAATTCTCATATCTTATAGTTTTTGGGGCTTTTGTTCCCCCACATGCATTGCCATTATTTATCCCCGACAAGTTGGCTTGTCGCGAAGTCGCTAGACAAACAGTAATCAATGGCATAAGCAAGGAGCATAAGGGATACTCAAAGAAGGTATGGCCACCTTTTCCTGTTCATTTAAATTCATATTCTTTGCTATATTTCGGGCATGCTAAAGCTGAGGCAGCAGCCCTGGAAGACCTAAAATTGGTCCTTATTGAATTCAAGAAGCACAATCCGCAAAGGGTCATGAGTAATCATTTGGCTAGTTGCAGACTCAAGAGATTTGAACATGAAAATTCACCCTCGGATGACAGTTTCCGAGGTGGAAGATCTTATGCCGAGATTTTAGCTTGAGTACAAACCTTGGCACCTAAAGAGAGGGCCAATGTTCTGAAATTCCAAGAACATCGACGCAGTTGTCTTCGTGCAGTATTACAGGGTGAGAATCTCAGTACAGTAGAGGTGAAAAAAAAAGATGCCAAAGGCTCTAAAGATGTGACTCCCAGTCAACAAAAACACCAGGACCGGGAAGAGAAAACTAAGAGCCTGAAAGAAGAGATAAAGACTCCCGACCCGCCAAAGAAGCAGACTCAGGTTACTACTCTGAGGAAATCAGGTGTTAAGTACCTATATCAGATCTGCAAATATACTTCAATAATACCACAATTACTGAATACAAAATAGATCCATAGAGCAAAGATAGAAGAAACCATATAGAAAACCACAACTTTATTATTACCAAACCCTTGAGGTAGGGCAACACCATACAATGGATCCTATTATGGAAGGGATCCTCTCCTGTTCACTTGCCTCTTCGAGGGGGCATCCTCATATTGAGTTACCGCTCCAAATACAATACTTCTCTTCATGTCTCATTACATTGCTTGAATCTCTTTATATAGTGCTACCATCACCTAATAATATTCTAGAGGAGGAATCTTCTATAAGTAGAACCTTCTAAAAAGTCATCTTACATTTATTATATCTAATTACCCATTTATTATATCTAACTACCATAGTGGGTCTTATTTAATAATATAGTGGACCTAGTCCACCTTACATTGAATGACCTCCACTATTATCACTATGGGCCCTCTAGGCCCCCCCACTACCTCTCTAGCTACCTTACATTCCATCCCCCTTATGAAATTGTTGTCCTCAACTCTTGATGTACAACCATATACCAGGGTCCCATGGATAATTGTGGACCATAATGCTGAAGAAGACTGAAGAACCAAGGTCCCATGTAGAAAGGAAAGCCACCATGCTGAAGTGGTCCAACCACCATTGTAATCCCAGGTCTCATGTCCAAGTGCTCATTTGAACTCCCCGTGGAAGATTTTGGAACCCAATAACCAACTCCAAATGATGCTCCAAAGACTGACACCTATCATGTGGATCCAAATAAGAAGATCCATCCACATAGTGGAAAAGGGTCGTAGCAGAATCTGGAAGGAATAATGCCACTGTAGAATATGCAGACTGAACGCTGGTAACTAGCTCCTGATGTGGGACATTGATTTTCTCTACAGAAGGTGGAGTGGAGTCATCAAATAAAATATGGAAGTGGTTGTCATACCAGAAATGACAACTATCCATATACCAATCATCACAATCATCCTCAAAATCATACCAAGCATATATTTCTTGATTATATTCATCCTTGAGGCCCTCCATAAGAAATCTCTCATGCATTCTATTCAATGAATTTTGAATACTACAAAAACTATCATTGAGGCCATCTGTGAGACTGTCTGTGAGGCAGTCTGTGAGGCCATGTGCAAATACATCTAATGTGTCAAACAATTGAGCTTTGAATGATTCAAGAATTTATTTCAAGGTTTGAGAAGAAATAACCATCTGAGTACCCTATGAACTCTTCGGTCCTACAGCCGTCACGGAAAAACTCAAAAAATAAACCCAAGAAGTTTCGGTAGAAAATCGCGGTTTTTTCTGGAAAAACCCTAAAAAACTGTTGAATTTAAAATGTTCATAACTTCACTTCCCGGACTCCGTTTCGGCTGATTTTTTTTTTGAAATTGGGTGAAATTGTGAGAGGAACTCAGATTTGTAATTTTCTTGGAAAAATTCGGCCTCCAACTGCTACAAAAATAAAAACAAATCACGCCGTCGTCCGCAGAAAAAAACCCTGAAAATTTGCAGATTTTAAAACTTCAATATCTTCACCTTCCAGACTCCGTTTTGGACGATTTTTTTTTTCAAATTGGGTATTTTTCTGAGAGGAACTTATATATACAACCCTTTTCTGAAAATTTTTCACATAAATGTATCAAAAAATTTGAGAATGTCGCGGCCCTCTTTTTCCTGCTCCGAAAAAAAATCTGCAAAAATAAAAAATATTTGCCCACAATGTCTGCCCAAGGAAAGTGCTCTGATACCAATTGTTAAGTACCTATATCAGATCTGCAAATATACTTCAATAATACCACAATTACTGAATACAAAATAGATCCATAAAGCAAAGATAGAAGAAACCATATAGAAAACCACAACTTTATTATTACCAAACCCTTGAGGTAGGGAAACACCATACAATGGATCCTATTATGGAAGGGATCCTCTCCTATTCACTTGCCTCTTCGAGGGGGCATCCTCATATTGAGCTACCGCTCCAAATACAATACTTCTCTTCATGTCTCATTACATTGCTTGAATCTCTTTATATAGTGCTACCATCACCTAAGAATATTCTAGAGGAGGAATCTTCTAGAAGTAGAACCTTCTAAGAAGTCATCTTACATTTATTATATCTAATTACCCATTTATTATATCTAACTACCATAGTGGGTCTTATTTAATAATATAGTGGACCTAGTCCACCTTACATTGAATGACCTTCACTATTATCACTATGGGCCCTCTAGGCCCCCCCACTACCTCTCTAGCTACCTTACATCAGGGAAGCAAATCGGAGATCCTATAGCATCAGTTACTCTCTTGCAAGCAAATCAGGGAATTATTGACGCAGGGTGGATCTTAAATGAAGAATTGAGGCCTATAAGGGTGGAAGATCTCCCTCCAAATGAGATCTTCTTTGATAAGAAGAGAAAGGCAGTGGTAAAGAGAGAATTTTATCAGGAAGGGGAATCAACAGCCAAGAAATACAAAGTTTTGACTGATGGGAAGGACAAGAAGAATGAATAGTTCACGACAAAAATAGCTAGGACATTGGGGGCATAATCCACAGCGAATCAATTTTCAGTCGGGGTTTTGAAAAACCAGCTGAAACGAAAAAATCTCCTCATCAAAACCCTAGAAGCCAGACTAGCCACAACAGCGGAGGATGCCAAAGACTAGGCGAGTGTAGGGATAGAGAAAGCAAGGTTGGCCGATAAAAGTGAGATAGAGCTGCTCAAGACTAAGATCGAACAAGTAGAGCTAGTGGTTCAGAATGGTCAAATACAAGCGGGCCAGCAAAAATATTTGATTGAACAGCTACAGGCTAGAGTGGGAATCGCCGAAAGTAAAGTGATAAATATCGGGATGTTCCAGTCCCAGGCGATAGAG
>ML847582.1:0-19850 GCA_009831015.1 Picea engelmannii | reverse complement strand
TCTGCATACCCTTCTCACTCATGTGTCCCAGCCTATGATGCCACAGTTTTGTATCCACTCCTGTAGAAGCTAAAGATATAGAAGAGTCAATATTACCAGTACATAAATACAATGTACCTACCTTCTCTCCTTTCGCTATCACCAATGATCCTTTGATGAGCTTCCACGTCTTATCTGTAAATATGGATATACAACCTTCACTTTCCAACTGCCCTGTTAAAATTAGATTTTTCCTTAAATCTGGAATATGTCTTACCTCCTTCAACAACCATTGGTTTCCATTGTGTTGCTTTATTTTTACCTTTCCCATTCCAACAATTTTGCATGGTGCATCATCACCCAAATGAACTTGTCCAAAATCACCTTGAACATAATCTAGAAAATGTTTCCTATGGTGTGTGGCATGAAATGAAGCCTCTGAATCTACTACCCAAGACTCAAAAGTATTATCTACAGAAAGAATCAAAGCATCTTGTAACACATCACCTATTACATTTCCTTCTTGATTTCTCTCCTGATGTCCATCTCTTTGTTTCTTTGGACCTTTGCAGTCTTTCTTCAAATGTCCTTTCTTCCCACAATTCTAGCACTCTATCTTTCCAAGTCTATATTTGGATCTCCCCTTCCTATAATTTGCACGATTCCCTGAGCCCTTTCCTCTATCCTTTTTTCTTCCCCTGTTCTCCATGTTCAATGCATTACCTGATGTCTCACCTGTGCTTTTCCATCGCATTTCCTCACTAAGGATAAGACCAACAACATCATCAAATTTTAAAGTATTTGAACCAGAGACAGAGTTAATTACAACCATGACCAAGCCATTCCATCTTTCTAGCAATGAGCACAAGATTAGAAGAGCCCTAACCTCATCATCAAAGTCCACTTTTACAGAACTTAGTTGATTAGTAATCGTATTAAATTCATTTAAATGATTTGCAACAGACCCACCTTCCGACATATTCATATTAAATAACCTCTTCATTAGAAATACCTTATTGGACACCGAGGGTTTTTCATACAATTTGTCCAACACATCCATCAAACCCTTCGTTGTCTTTTATTTTGAGATATTGAAAGCCACCGACGCTTCCAGGCTTAGACGTATCGTTCCTAAAGCCTTTTTTTCAAGAATCTCCCATTCTTCATCCTTCATGGCCGTCGGCTTCTTTTCTACTATGCTAAATGGTAGGAATAGATCCTTCTGATATAAATAATATTCCATCTGCATCTTCCATAACTGGTAGTTTTGGCCGTTAAATTTCCTGACACTAAACTTTCCATCTTCCGACATTGCTCCCACTCGAACCAGGAACCCTCTTTTCCTACGAGTTACCTTACACTCTGATACCAGTTGTTAGAAAAATAGGACCGCGGAGAAATAAAATAAAACAAATGCGGAAACAAAACACAGAAGATACACAATACAAGAGAGACACAAATTTATGTGGTTCACCTAGTGTGGGCTACATCCACCAGAGAAATTGCTAGGTCCTTTCTTTATTATTATCCAGCAAAATGAAGAGATACAACCTACAACAAAACCCGATGTAACTTCCTCTTCTTTCTCTCACAGTCTCCTCTCTCAAAATACAATACTCGCCAACCTACATAGCCACAATACATTTCCCTCATAAAAGAGGGTTTCCTTCTAGGGAAAAAAACCCTAACATAATCTCTATCGTTAGATCTGCGACCTTATAATGAACAATCTAGATTTAGAATGAAATTACAATATACTTTTACAAGAAGATTTTTGCTCTGGGGGCCTGCTTGACCCCAGACCCCCCAGCCGGGGGGCTAGCCCCCCCGGACCCCGTAAAGGGGGTACCCCCCCTCTGCACTCCCCCGTGTGGAAGAGTGTACATACTTCCGGGGTGTAAATACTTCATGGGGTATAAACACGGATGAAAGTAAAAGACCTCTAAATCAGGAAGATAACCAGGCTCCACAACCAACACTTATCAGGGACCACAACATCAGTAGCAGCGTCGACTGTAGCAGCAACAATCTAGTTATGTTCAGCAGAACAGACCAGGATTGGAGGCCGGTGGGCTGTCATCTTCTACTTCGAGTACCAGGACTACTGGACCGAAGAAGGGGTGTTGGACGTGTAGGGAGCCACACTAGCAATCTGACTGCCCGGTGGAGAGGACCAGAGTGTCCAGTTCAGCTGGACCCACTACTGTGGGAGATATGGGCAAGGCCCATCGGATTCATGCAGCGGTGAATAACCACTAGGCATAGCATCAGTCAACTATGCTCGAGACGACAGGTATCGTCGTTGACCAGACCCTTAGTATTTTGATAGATCCCGATCCTACCAAGAGTTTCATTTCTGGTGCAGCATTAAAAAGGATTAAGGTAAAGGCAGTCAAACAGGATGAGTTTAGATTCGTAGAGATGGATTCAAGAGCCAAACAAAAGGTTGGAGGAAAGGTTACAAGATGTATCCTTAACCTAGGATATTTTGTCACAAGGGCCAACCTGTACGTCACGATCCTAGGATCGTATGATGTCGTGATTGGTATGGATTGGTTGGAATCACATGAGGTGATACTCAATTGTAACACAAAATAGTTGATTTTGGTCAATTACAAGGGACAAAGACGTGTGATTGTAGGCCGGAACTAGGGAGTTTCCCTAAGGTTCATCTCTTCCTTGCAACTTTGGAAAAGCATGCACAAGGGGTGCAAGCTTTATGCGATCCTTTCGTTAAAAGAGAAGGGAGTAACAAAAGGTCTAGAACACCTTCCAGTGGTGAGAGAGTTTGCGGATGTGTTTTTGGAGGAGTTACCTGGGATGTCGTTGGAAAATGAATTGGAGTTTACCATAGACCTAAAAATGGGGACTGAACCGATAGCAAGAACGCCTTATCAGATGTCAACCCCAGAGTTACAAGAGTTGAAAATGCAACTGAAGGAGTTGTTGAACCTGGGACTGATACATCCTAGTGTATCACCATGGGGTGCACCGGTTATTTTCATATGAAATAAGGATGGATCATGAAGGCTCTGCATTGACTACCATCAACTGAACAAGGCCATGATCAAGAATCAGTATCTGTTGTAGAGAATTGATGACCTGTTCGATCAAATGAAGGGTGCAACGGTGTTCTCCAAGATCGATTTGTGATCAGGGTATCACCAGTTACGGATCAAGGAGGATGACATCCCTAAGACTGCCTTTAAGAGGAGGTTTGGACATTACGAGTTTATTATTTTACCGTTTGGACTGACAAACGCCCCAGGTGTATTTATGCGTTTGATGAACGAGGTGTTTCGCGAGTACTTGGACAAGTTCATCCAATTATTCATTAACGATATTTTGATTTACTCTTGGATGATGAGGAGTATGACGAGTACTTGCGCTTGGTACTACAGTGTCTGCGAGAGCACAAATTGTATGGGAAGTTGTCCAAATTCTCTTTCTACCAATTGAAGTTTCACTACTTAGGGCATGTCATCTCTGATGAAGGAATCATCATGGATCCAACAAAGGTCGAGGCTATCATGGAATGGTATGCGCCGATGAATGTCCCAGAAGTTCGTAGCTTCATGAGTTTAGCAGGATACTATTGACGGTTCGTAGAGGGGTTTTCGAAGATAGCAAATCCGATCACAAAATTGCAAAAGAAAAACAAGAAGTTTGTTTGGACCGAGAAATGCGCAGAAGAATTTTGGAGGATCAAGGATTTGTTGAAAACAACACTGATACTAAAGGTCCCTGACATGGATGCAGACTTCTTGGTATGAAATGACGCATCCAAGGAAGGCTTAGGTGGAGTCTTGATGCAAGATGGACGAGTGATTTCTTACATTTCAAGGAAACTGAGAAGGCATGAGGAGAACTACACGATGCATGACTTGGAGTTTTTATCCATCGTATATGACTTCATGGTTTGGAGACACTACCTTTTTGGATGAAAATTTGAACTAAATACTGACCATTGTAGACTACAACACATCTTTACGCAAGGCGACCTGAACGCATGACAACAGTGTTGGTCAGAATTGCTTAGCGAGTATGATTTCGAGATTACTTACATAAAAGGAATGGTGAACCAAGTGGAAAATGCATCGAGTCAAAGATCGTGCATCTTTTCGGTGCTGCCTCTTCAGATAAATCTACGTGAAAAGATTCTAACTTTACAATGTAATGATGACTGGTACAAGGAGTTCAACGGTTTTATTGGACAAAACACAATGATGGTACAACAATTTGAAGGATTTTTATTTGATACTGATGGATTATTGAGGTTTAAAAATCAGATCTACATACCACCGAACGACAAGTTGAGGATATTGATCCTGAGCGAGGCTCATAGATCATTTTACGTGGCTCACCCGGGAGTCACGAAGATGAGGGAAGACCTTAAACCATTATTCTTTTGGAAGGGAATGAAGGCAGACATAGTCAATTATGTGGCCATATGTCTAGAATGTCAGCAGGTAAAGGCTAAACATAGACACCCAACTAGATTACTACAACCACACGCTATTCCGAAATCAAAATGGGAGGTTATTTTGATGGATTTTATTGTTGGATTTCCACTGACGGAAATGAGACATGACTTGATTTTCGTAGTAGTAGACACTCTGAAGAAGAGTGTTCACTTTAATCCTATGCATATGACATATCAAGCACTTGACATAGCTAGAGTTTTCATCAATGAGATTGTGAGGCTGCATGGTGTGCCTAAGAGGATTATATCTGATCGAGGATCGTTGTTTACTAGATTATTTTGGACGAGTTTCCAAGAGGCCTTGGGAACCCAACTTAACTTTAGTACTACTTATCACCCAGAGACTGACGGGAAGACTGAATGAATGAACTAAACCTTGGAGGACATGTTGCACATGTACGTGATGGACCAACAAAGGCGTTGGAAAGAATTCTTGCCACTAGTGGAGTTCGCTTACAACAACAATTACCAGAGCACCATTAAGATGGTACCTTTCGAGTTTCTTTACAGGTGACCATGTCATACGCCTTTGAGTTGGGATCAGCTTGAGGATAGGGTCCTGGTGGGACCAAAAGTTATCCAGGAAATGGAAGAGAAAATGAGAACAATAAGGAAAATAATTAAAGAAGCACAAGATTGATAGAAGATTTATGCCAATGTGCACCATGTCGACCGTAGTTACGAGGTCAGCGATCAAGTCTTCTTGCAGGTTAAACCGCATAAGAGTTTGATCAAGTTTGGAAAGGGATCTAAACTCTCTCCTAGGTTCGTGGGACCTTTCGAGATTGTGGAGAGAAAGGGGCCTGTGGCCTATCGACTAGCCTTGCCTGATTC
The DNA here is from genome assembly GCA_009831015.1 of Picea engelmannii. Lineage (NCBI taxonomy): Eukaryota > Viridiplantae > Streptophyta > Pinopsida > Pinales > Pinaceae > Picea > Picea engelmannii. The sequence goes on along the minus strand of ML847582.1, from coordinate 14,554 downwards.
TTTGAGGCATATGCATGATGTATTTCATGCATCTATTTTGAGACATTATATTAGTGATACTACACATGTTATTGACATGAGTTCCTTCCAAGTATTAGACGAGGGGGCACTCATGGCTGAGCTGGTCCACATCTTGGATCATCGTGTTCGAAAACTATGACGATGAATGGTAGATCAAGTCAAGGTCCAATGGGACAATTATAGTCCTCACTCGGCGACCTGCGAGGATGCATATGATATGCACCATCAGTTTCCATTTTTGTTTGATAGATAGACATATGATACTATGATACACTTTATTTTGGCTTATATACTGTGAAACTTTGGGGTGAAGTTTAGACCAAGAGGGGGTGTATGTAACATCCCTCTCTGGCGCACTGAGTGAACTTATTCTTTGAGGACACTTGCTCGCAAGTGATCCAAATTATTATGCTATTAAAACTTTTAATTATGAGGCGTTATGGGTTGATGACATGTTGTTTTACTACATTGATATAGATAGGTGATATTGACTCGGTTTTATTGAGTGTGCAAGATTTGGACCTCAAGGATGCAGAGGCATCGATGGAACCCCTTGGACTCTTGATCGATTCAGGGAGTGTACCATTGGAATTTGAGTGTTTTACTGTGATATTAGAGCATCTGCTTAGATGACATGATATGGATATATTATGACATGTTTTGTTGATGATGCAGGCTGCTAATATCTTGTTGACCAGACTCACATATGGAGTAAAGGGGTCACGCACGAATACCAGAGATGTTGAGGGAGAGGTGTGGACAACATCCCTGCCACAGCCTGATAGCACTCCCGTCATGGCTCGAACTATAGGTTAACAATTACCTAGTTCAAGAGGACCCACGATGCCATGAGAGAAGATTGTGACAATCGCTCACGATGATTTTAAGGGGCACGCAATAAGGCGGGGGCCTTATTCCTTAGAGGCCCTTAGTCTCCCACAAGTTCACTTGGCGGAGTGTTGACTCCAGTAGTTATTGATGTCTACCAAGTCAGTCAAGAGGCAAGTGGAACCCTTGGAGCACGTAGTGCGTCCTGAAGGGCATGTTGTGCAAAGGAAACATGTTAAGGCGAATGGTACCCTTGGAGAACATAGTGCATCCTGAAGGGCAGGTCGCACTAGGGAACAGATGAGGCGAGTGGCACCCTTGGAGCACTTAGTGCGTACTGAAGGGCACGTCATGTTTTCGTTGATAGAGGGATGAACCTAGATGGCCTTAGGACGAATAACATGTTAAGTATTTTTTTTAAAACAACTTCCCTAATTAAATGTCGCCCAGTATGAAATTTAAGGTCTAAGTCTAAATTAAGCTAGTGGTAAAATTTTGTCTTCTATAAAAAAAGTAATAATAATAAAAATAAAAATAAAAACAACTTAAATAATAAATATTGATCCTCGTTAAATATTGTAAGATAAAGGGAGTAAGAAATTTAATTTATTCCTAAAAAAAGAAAAAAAAAATAATTTGTTGATAAAATGTAAAAAGGGAATTAATTGTTTTATCTTTTTGATAATTTAAAATATACTAACTAAATGATAAAAGGGAAAAGGGGTTAAATTCCACACCTTCCTTTTTAAGTTCTAAGTAAAAAGAGGAAAGAGGGAAAATCTAAAATATTAGGAAACTAGGAAAAGGGTAAACATAAAAAGGGAAAAAGGGGAACTTAAGGGAAAAAGTTGAAAGTCAACTTAGTAAAGAATCTACCATTTAAGAGCTTTCTAATTTAAACTGAATTAGAAATTTAATAATAGGGAAAGCCTTTAAAACTTGTAAGGGAATTTGGGGACACCTAGGAGTGATTCTAGGAGTAACTCTAGGTGGCTGAGGGAAATAAGATAATTAACTAATTAAAGAAATTAAATAATGGAGGAATGTAGGGGATGGGAGACACTTGTACGGAGAAGAATATTTAGGAATTTATTTTTAAAATTTTAATTAAATGAGATTTTTGGAAATAAAGGAAGTTCGAAACTCTATATAATGAAGGGAGGAGAAGCATGAAGGACAATATTCTATTTGCGTAATGTTACGCTGCAGAAATATCTACTTGATTGATTTACTTGTGGGAGTTGGGATACCCAGCTCGGAGAGGAGTGGTAGCTCGGCCTTGCGAGGCGAGCTGGGAGCTAGTTGAAATCTTTGGATAGTGAGTGTGTGGCCCCTTTGTGGCTTGGGGGTCTAAGGGGGAAGAAGAGTACCCCTAGCATTGGCTAGGAGGTATCGATGAAGTCTCATTGGTCAGCAAGCGGGAGTTGCATGGAGTGCACGGATGTCATTCGGACCGGGCGAACAGAAAATGGTACGCTCTCTTCATTTATGTTTGGTAGATGGTACTAGGACTTATGCTTGGATCTGCTTGTTTATTGGAAAATTAAACTGATGTATTTTTAAGTTGATGATGAAAACTCTTCTTATCCTAGCTCGATGGTTGTTGTCTCCCATGGCCATCATTTTCCCACATATCTTGACCACCTGGCTATGATTGATTGCATCCTTCGTGGTTGCTTAGTTTTCGTCCCTAGCTCACTAGTCCTCGCCTGAGCAGTCAACCAGGATCCTGATCTATGGTTGTTTCCTTATCATTAAAAGACCTATGCATCTCAACACCCTAGTTTTCCGTGTGAGGATGATGAAGCGAAGGACGAATCTATCAGTCGTCTACCTTTGCTGTTGACCTTTCCTGATTGTTTGAATTTCGCCTTCCAGTATGGCCTCTGCGTATGGATTATCTTGCCTCCTTGTCATTTATTTTTCTGCGCCTCAACTGATAAAATCCATGCGATCCCTTAGACGAGTTATCCTTATGGTCCTGGCATTCTCTTACTATTGTCAGCATGTTATATTAGTATCCCGAGATGTAAAAATTATTTAACTACAATCTGGGTTTTGCTTCTTGTTGGATTGACTGGTTTTTATTACTTCTGCAATTGTAATTGTGTAACTGATGTGAAAATATTACCTCTGCCGTTGTAATTCGGTATTGGATGTAAAAACATTACTTCAGCTATTGTAATTTTTACCCTGGCATTTTACTCAAATTTACCCTTGTTCCCTCATTGATTGACTTTGCTTTGCTGCGATTCTCATTTTATTTCAGCAATTTTTTGTGTAAACCCTTACATTTGCGATTGTAGACTCTGTATTTGTTGTGACACCGTACCCCAACGATTGTAACCTTAAACTGTTGTGAACACTGCATCCCTTGCCCATGAATTGTTTCCCCTGGCCGTGTAAAATCCTTGTGCTTTCGACTATGAAGAACAACAACTTATACTCCCGTCTGTGGTGGATAATGCATCGCGTCTTCCTTAATTTGGCCAAGCCATTATAGCTGTTGGAAATTGTTGGAGCCGCCTTTGTTTTTTCTATCCCGTCTCGAATTTCATGTCTTAATGCTCGAAATCGAAAGATGTTTTTTGTATTTTCCATATGTGGTTTCAAAATATCTGAAGTCTTATCAGGCAAGAAGTGATAATTATTGTACTCTCGAGGCAGTTCTACTTTTCGTCAAAATTTCCCCCCCTTTGTTCTACCTTGGGATTTCGTATGTTGGATGCTATAGATCACGTAGTTCACAAGTCCTGAGAAACGAAATGGTGAAATCGCTTTAAAATTTTACCCAGGGCAATAACGGGAGTAAAATTTTCCTAAATCACGATTAAACATCATCAGGTTTTCACGCCTCGGCGTTCACTAAATCCAAAGGTCTTATTGTCATAACCCCGATAGTCAAAACCACAAAGTCCTTATTTTAGTAACCCGTGTCAAGGTTAAAGGTAAAAGATAAGCCATGGTTAAGTTCTGTCGGCAATTCGCCACTCGGTTTGTTCTCTTTTAAAAAGCTACACTGTCTAAGCCCCGAGTCGAGAAGTCATGATAAAGCTATGAACATAATTAATAAAACACTTAATCTGATTTTATCCTAGCTTTTAATTAAAACGTATCATCGCGATCTCGCGGTTTTGCGACTTAGCATGCAAACTTCTCGGAAGTTATACCTTCAAAGCTCTGAGTCGCAATATGGCGATATAAATAATTATTTAATTAATTAAGAGCCTAATCAAAATTATGTTTTTATTAACCAAAGTCAATCATCGCAATTTCGGGTGTTAGAGGTTCAAAGGGTTAAAGAAAAAATTCCCGATACAACGAGTACCGAAAGATTAATTAACTTTGCTAAAACCAGATTAATTAAGCTAAATCAGTATCTTTCGTGTTTTGATGCTTGCACAGTTTATGAGCCAGTCTTAATTATTCCTTATGCCAACTAACATTTCGAACCACCAAAATTTATGGCATTAATTAGAAATAAGGTGAATCGACAAATAAAGATTGGGTTTTTATTGCTAAATTTATTTCTAAACGTGATTTGACCGATTTGTTCTTAAAAAGTACTGCGTTTTCGAATATATAGAACTATTATTCGTTATAAAAAATTCATTTCTATATTACGCAGAGCACACTTTCTCAGCGAGCTAACTTCTGTATGTATACATATTTTTATCATAGAAGAGCTAAAGCAGGATCTCCCATCATGGCCCCGCAAAAAGCATCTAAAGCCAGCGTTGAGGTTTCAAGACAAGGTTCGAACAACGTCATTGATACTTCACCTTGAAGTGTCAACTCTATCCCGAACTGGTCATTTGTTTCTGATGTTCTACAGGCCGAATTAGTGGATTATTCTGATGATTCCAGCGACAATGAAAAAGATGACATAACCACTAAATATAAGATCGTCATTCAATCGAGAATGCATAAGGTAGCGGCCAGGCCACGACTTCTCCCCTACTATGATATGGTCCGATGGGCATTAGACCATGTGGACATACCAACCAAAACCATTGTCAATGAGCAGAAGGTCACCATCGGGACTTTCAGACCTGAACATCTACAAGCTATGTACAATTTCCCACAACGTCTGACCTTACATATGATGCTGAATTCTTGGAAAAGTTCAAATAGAAGAAATGTCTGCAGTATGAAAAGACTATGTCTAGCTTAATAAGAGATTGGGTTTCGCACCCTGCGAAGTTCAGGGCAGATAGTAATGGTATATATTCAATAGCTTCCTTGGAACCACAGTTCAAGTATGTAGCTATGATGACATGCAGATTATACGTGAGAGAGGACACCTCACATTTATTTCTTCAATGGGTGCCTCTAATACATCAAGTCACCGAAGGCGGTTCCTTCGACTGGGCGAAAATGTTGTCTGATAGCTTGACTAGTCGGGTTACAGAGTATCGGGCACAGAAAGAGAGCAGAAAAATTTCTTCATTTTTTATGTATGCATACATTATGGACGTTGTGTGCTTTCTAACACCATTTACCTTAATGAGCTGGAGTTGGAATCCAGTAGAGGCCGAGCCCATCCACATCTATCATTCAAAATTGTGGGAAAACAAAGCTGCAGATTTCGTATATGAAATCTTCAACTAGGTGATGGTACCTCTGTATGTCACTATTTTTGGCCACCCGCCACCCAGGATCTCAGACAGTATAGTGATGAATTTGAGCAGTATAGTTGACTGGTATGTAGAAGCCGAATTCTCATATCTTATAGTTTTCGGGGCTTTTGTTCCCCCACATGCATTGCCATTATTTATCCCCGACAAGTTGGCTTGTCACGAAGTTGCTAGACAAACAGTAATCAGTGGCATAAGCAAGGAGCATAAGGGATACTCAAAGAAGGTATGGCCACCTTTTCCTGTTCATTTAAATTCATATTCTTTGCTAGATTTCGGGCATGCTAAAGCTGAGGCAGCAGCCCTGGAAGACCTAAAATTGGTCCTTATTGAATTCAAGAAGCACAATCCGCAAAGGGTCATGAGTAATCGTTTGGCCAGTTGCAGACTCAAGAGATTTGAACATGAAAATTCACCGTCGGATGACAGTTTCCGAGGTGGAAGATCTTATGCCGATATTTTAGCTTGAGTACAAACCTTGGCACCTAAAGAGAGGGCCAATGTTCTAAAATTCCAAGAACATCGACGCAGTTGTCTTCATGCAGTATTACAGGGTGAGAATCTCAGTACAGCGGAGGTGAAAAAAAAAGATGCCAAAGGCTCCAAAGATGTGACTCCCAGTCAACAAAAACACCAGGACCGGGAAGAGAAAACTAAGAGCCCGAAAGAAGAGATAAAGACTCCCGACCCGCCAAAGAAGCAGACTCAGGTTACTACTCTGAGGAAATCAGGGAAGCAAATCGGAGATCCTATAGTATCAGTTACTCTCTTGCAAGCAAATCAGGGAATTATTGACGCAGGGTGGATCTTAAATGAAGAATTGAGGCCTATAAGGGTGGAAGATCTCCCTCCAAATGAGATCTTCTTTGATAAGAAGAGAAAGGCAGTGGTAAAGAGAGAATTCTATCAGGAAGGGGAATCAACAGCCAAGAAATACAAAGTTTTGACTGATGGGAAGGACAAGAAGAATGAATAGTTCACGACAAAAATAGCTAGGACATTGGGGGCATAATCCACAGCGAATCAATTTTCAGTCGGGGTTTTGAAAAACCAGATGAAACGAAAAAATCTCCTCATCAAAACCCTAGAAGCCAGACTAGCCACAACAGCAGAGGCTGCCAAAGACCAGGCAAGTGTAGGGATAGAGAAAGCAAGGTTGGACGATAAAAGTGAGATAGATCTGCTCAAGACTAAGATCGAACAAGTAGAGCTAGTGGTTCAGAATGGTCAAATACAAGCGGGCCAGCAAAAATATTTGATTGAACAGCTACAGGCTAGAGTGGGAATCGCCGAAAGTAAAGTGATAAATATCGGGATGTTCCAGTCCCAGGCGATAGAGATACGGAGGAGAGCTTCTACGGCCCAGCGAAATATACTCGCCAAGGTAGAGGTGATTCGGGACAACTGCTTGCTTGTTAATGAAGTTTTGAAAAATTTATCTGTTAGAGAAAGAAAAGCTGGAGCCGCACGGGTCACCTTTCAAGAGGCTGTGATAGCTACAAACAATAGGGAATCGGGAAGTACTCCCAGGTTTACCATTTCGGAGCAGACCAGAGGAAATATTCTATTAAAAGAATGGGAACACAACATCTCTAAAGGTAAGCTGGAAGACAAGAGGGTAATGAAATCCTTAGAAGAGGCTTTTAGTTCTATAGATGGTAATTTGCTAGGCATTGATAGCGGAGGTAATGTCGAGGCATTGATTCAGATGAATATGGAAAAAACCTCACTTGATTTAAATGAAAAAGAGGAAAGAGATTCAGCTGAGATATCACAAGTGACTATGGCAGACATAGTCCAAATAGATAAATGTATGATTAAACCAAGTGTGCAATTGTGCGCTATCGACATCATAGATAGACAGATGGAAGACAGGTCGCCACAATTAGCCCGGGATTGTTACTCTTTTGAAGCCAATTATCAAGCAGAATCGTCAAGGCTGATATCTCGATTGGTGGAAAGGTGTGCCACTTGTACCAAGCATGTGCGAGGAAAAAATTCTGGCACCAAATAAAGACACAGAAAAAGAAATGGAATGATTGCTCTCCTCCTTTTCATAACTGAAAATTTTGCAACGATTGAGATTCCATCTTATTGTAAAACTGTATAAATATACCATAGAAAGAAAGAAAAAGGGTTGGACCTTTTTGTGTCGATTGTAACAGAGGTTTTACATTTTGAGAGTTAATATAAATCAAATCCGAAGATTCTCAATTCTGTCATGACTGTGTTATGAGTTTGTTTTCTTGTATCTCATATTTCGTTTCATTTCATATTCATATCTGATGAATGCTTCACTATAATTGAGTTCAACTTCTACTATAGTGAATGAATTTTGGTTTTCTATATTGTTTATTGTTTTTCCTCTGTACCAGCTATCAGTAGGTATAAGACGAGTCAACACTTTCATAATTCTATATATATTTTATGCTTCATCGAGTTATTTCTTTACATTTTTCTTCTTCTGTTTTCACCTGATATTCTCCCTTGATAAGAGCCTTACTCGATAGACAGCTAAATGTTTTCTCCCACCTCATACATTTTATTAAAATATAACCCAGTTACGGGAAAGAGCCTTTTGATTTGCATTCCTTTTTCATTCCTGAAACCGTAAACTCTCTTTTATATTACTGAATTGAGACAACACTCAAACTCCCCCTGAGGTTTTCTTATTTTACTATTCCTCCATGACTGTCCCTGTACCAACACAACCCAATATCAAACCTAGATTATCAAATCAAACACACATTGCCTTAAACCTTTTCAATACTATTCTTAAAACAACCACTACTCGGGTTGAAATCGAATGTTCATGGGCAGCAATTGAACAAGATATAAACATCCAAGAATAGTCAGAAGCTAGACAACGCCAACACAGAAATCATCCCTAGTTTCCCTTGTCAAAGGTTGACATTTCTCTTTTCTCTACCCTTTACCCACTTTCGGATGCCTAGACACTGTACTTCTAAGCCTTAAGTACAAACTCTAGAACAACATCTTTTTGGCGCCGTTGTCGGGGACTGAAGTTACGAAATATTTTTCCCTTGGAAAACGACATTTTTTTTCATTGAAAGTGTTACCCTTTGATAGTGAATAAAGAGTACACACCTTTTTAAGGCTTTCCAATCTTTCACTTGGTGACTCCACAAACAATAAACTGGCATTCGGTCGAAGGAATACCAGACAAAACCTAGATGGTAAGAAGATTACACCCATTACCGATCTTGAGAAGATTCTAAAGGTGAGAGGCTCTCTTAAGCCAACTGTTGCAGTCTACAAGCTTAAACACCCACAACTGAAGACTAAGAGTTCTTTTGAACCTTCAACTTCACGCAGTCCTCTCTTTGATACTAAAGATCTAACGTCAAACTGCACTGAAGTTAGGAGTGAGATTCATCTGACAATCCCCTTAGTACACAAAGGAAAGGGCCCTTTTGAAAGTTTGTCGGCAATTGACATACCATATTTTCTTCAGTTAAATTTCCTGACCTCACCTAATTCTGAAGAGTGTGTTACACATTCGATTTCCACACCCGTTTGTTCTCCTTATTTTGTCTCTTGCAAATATGAGGAACCAAGTCCTCACGTTCCTTATCATTCATCATCGAATTTTCCTCTTCACGAAGAAAATAAAGATTCACTTTTAATTTACTGAAACCCCCTTTACGACTTTCCACTAATAACGATGGAAGCCCTCAGAGGAGGAGGTGGAGGGGTTATCGGAGGAGGAGGGGGAGGAGCTCCTATAGGAGGATCTGGAGGCTAAGGGACTTCCCCCCTCCCACAGTGTTTGCTAAAGTTGCAGTAAGATATGCTCCCTTGGTATTGCCCATTCCTCTGCACGACCTTCCCGAAAATTATATAAAAAAATTTCCAAAATTCACTGGGGAAGGAGATCTGACCGCAACCGAACACATTAATTTCTTTGATCGATTCACAAACATCCTAGGTATCGAACATGAGGACGTGTATTCAAGGCTTCTTTTCCAAACCTTCGAAGGATAGGTTTGAACTTGGTTTCGGAGTCTACCTGCAACATCTCTCTTGTCTTATGATTCCTTGGAAGATGCTTTCCTTAGACAATGGGGTGAAAGAAAGGACCACCTATATTATTTTACCGAATTTGGGTCTTTAAGAAAAAGGAATTCAGAAAAAGTTATGGAGTTTATTCAAAGATTCAACAAGTTGTATAACAAAATCCCAGCCGAGGTTAAACCATCCCAACCCGCGGCCAAAGTAACTTTCACAGGGGCTTTCGAACCGGATTTTTCACTCCTTTTGCAAGAAAGAAGGGGATCCACTCTAAACCGAACGCAAGATGACGCTGTAGAAATTTAGTCGAATATGATGGCTTCTAGTAATATTAAAGCTAAAGTAGAAACGGGAAACCGATAAACTAAATGCTTTAGAGAACAAGCAGGTCCATCAGGGTCTAATAGATCCACAGATGACAAAGTAGACGATATGGCCAGGGTAATTAAATAACTGTCTAATAAAATATCCAGAATGGAGCTAGAACAGGCCAAAAATGATTCTTTCGCAAAAAAGGATTTCAAGAGGAACCCCAACCCCCTGAACCAACAAAGACAGATAAAAAACAAAGATCAAAAAATACAAGCTCCCCTAAAGATCGAAAATTTTATAGGAGTGAATGATCTCCAAGATTTCAGAGATTCGGATAATGATGTCATGAACTTCGGTGATGACTGCATAGAACCGTATCTAACTAGAGAATATTATGAAAAATCTCTAAACACTCAACAACCGTCGGTTAAGGGTGAAGAAAGTGATCATACTAAACTTTGTGGCTCTCAACAAGAAACCGAAATGATACTAGCCGAAATCCAACCTAAGTACAACTTGAGATCTAAGAGTAAGCCCATTTCAACTACTCAACCTAAGAAAATCCTCCCAAGAGGTCAAAGTTATGAGCCTACTCTGGAAGAGACCCAAGCACAAGGAACCGAAACATCTAATAAAATTACGCCTTCAACCAAGACCATGAGTAATAAAGCGGTCCAGACGAATAAGTCGGAAAGGAAGGATCCGAAAGTGTCAACTAAAGAAATAGACAAGGTGAGTGGATTTTTCAGTTTTGAAAACGAGATAAATAAAATTAAGATACCAATCCCTCTGGCAGAATTAGAAAAAAACCTCGTTTATCGGAAGCATATTACCAAAGCTATGGGTGTCTCAGAGCTATAAATCCATTCTGATGTTTTAAACCTAGAAGATGGAAAACCTAACATCACTTTTGGTCCACATTTTGAAGGGGCCAAAGACACTATTGCTCCCTTTATATCACTTTAAATGTATACTATCAATTGCTACATAATTGCATGTTAGACTCCAGAGGCTCCCATAATGTTATGCCTAAAATTATTATGGACAAATTGGGTCTCCAAATCACCAGACCTTACAGACATCTTTACTCTTTTGACTTGAGAAGGGTTAATTGTATGGGAATGATAAAGGATTTATTAGTTACCATGGAATAGGTCCCGGTTAAGAGTATCTTGATGGATGTGGTGATTGTTGATATTCCCCCTAAGTATGGATTATTATTGTCTAGGTCATGGGGAGCCAAGTTGGGGGATTCTCTTCAACTGGATATGACATTCGCCACAATTCCTGTGTTTGGTGGGAAATTTACTCGGTTGTATAGAGAAACGAGGTTAGCATATACAGTAAGCGACCCCCAAAACCCGAACAATTTCCCTATTTACATTGCAGATGAAGATTTAGGAAATTGTATCTTATCTTTTGATGATGATTTAGATGGTTGTCCAGAAGAAAACGATATAGAGAAGGAAGATTCAGGTTACATGATAGAGGTTCTGTGTATCACCGGTGTCTGGAAAATGTTTTTTGATGGTGCCTCATCTTGTGAAGGGGTTGGTGCAGGAGTGCTTTTAGTGGCTTCCGAAGGAAAGTTCGTTGTTCCTTTTTCTTACAGACTGCAATGGGATATAGATTATACTAACAACGTATGTGAATACAAAGCGTTGGTCTTAGGATTAGAGGTTTCCAAGAAGCTAAAAATAAATAACTTAGAGGTATACGAAGATGCAGAGTTAATAGTCAAACAAATAAATCGACAGTACCAAGCCAAGCATCCCAGATTAAGATCATACACGAATTGTGCCTGGGATCTGATGGAAAACTTTTTCTCATCCATAAACGTCCACTTCATCCCACGCGCAGAGAACTTACATGCTGACGCATTAGCTAAAGCAGCTTCAACCTTCTCTCCTCCCATGACTTTCAAATAGAATTATCACATAGAAATCAGACACAAACCATCTGTACCAGATAACATCCAGCACTGGCAAGTTTTTGAGGATGATGAGAAAATAAGAAGTTTCTTGAAGCAATAGGTGATTTTTCCGAAACCCACACAGATCAAGAAAACCAGAATGAAAATATATGGATCATGCAAGAAAGGGAATACCCTCACATCTTTCAAGACAAAATCGTAAATCATCGCATGTTGGTCCTTAAAAACAACCAGATTCTGAAAGGATTGATCCCTCTGGAAAGACTTTTTGATCAAAATGACATACCTGTGAAATCCTCCTTACAAACCCAACTAGAAGAAGTGGAAGACTGTGATATAGGAACCAAATAAGAATCCACTATGGTAAAAATATCCAAATTCCTCCCTCCCAAAATAAAAAGTAAGTATAAAGACCTACTCAGACAATATAAGGGTGTTTTCACCTGGTCTTATGATGAGTTAAGAACATACGACACTTCCATAATTGATCACAAGATACCTCTAAAGCATGGGGTCAAACTATTTAGGCAAAAGCTTAGACATATCAACCCCATTTTGTTACCTGTGATCGAAAAAGAAGTTAAGAAACTTTTAGACACAAAATAATAGTACCTCTGAGATATTCAGACTGGGTAGAAAACCTGGTCCCAGTCAGGAAAAAGAACGGGGAAATCAGAGTGTGTGTGGATTTCAGAAATCTAAATAAGTCATCTTTTAAGGACAACTATCCACTGCCCAAAATGGACCATGTGCTAGAAAAGGTAGTTGGAGCCAACTGAATGTCTATGATTGAAGAGTTCTTTGGTTATAATCAAATCGCCATGAATGAACAAGATAGAGAAAAAACCGCTTTCACTACACCATGGGGTACGTTCATGTATGATAAAATGACTTTTGGTTTGATGAATGCAGGGGCCATGTTCCAGCGCACTATGGACATCGCTTTCATCGGTGAAAGGGATAAGTTCATAGTCATTTATCTTGACGATTTGACGGTTTTCTCTAAAACTGACGAAGAACACTTGATACATCTTAAACAGACATTCAAAAAATGCCGCAGGTTTGGTCTATCTTTAAATCCAAAGAAATCACATTTCACCATGCGGAAAGGTAAGCTTTTGGGTCATATCGTATCTAGGGATTGAATCAGGATTGATCCTAAGAGGATTGAAGCGATAGATACTATAAATATTCCCAGAAATGTAAAAGAAATTCAGTCTTTCTTAGGAAGAATAATTTTTTTACGAAGATTTATCCCGAATTTCGCTGAGATTGTAAAACTGATCACAGGTATGTTGAAAAAAGACAGCGAAGTAAAATGGACAATTGAGGCCAAACCGTCGTTCACACACATTAAGAAATTCATAAGCGAGGCACCTGTGTTAGAGAGCCCCGACTATCTAAAAGATTTTCTTATTTTCTCATTTTCCTCCGAACACACGATTTCTGCGGTGCTCCTACAAAAGAACAAAGAAGGTTTCAAACAACCGATCGCTTTTTTCAGCAAGAGCCTTAGAGACGCAGAACTGAAGTATGATATAATAGAAAAACAAGTGTATGCCATGGTAAAAGCATTAAAGGCATTCAGAACATATGTACTACACTCCAAGATAATTGCATACGTACCTACCAGTTATGTGAAAGATATTTTGGTACAACCAGACAGCGATGGAAAAAGAGGGCGATGGCTTGCCAAAATCCAAGAATTTGATCTGGAAGTCAAACCGACCAAATTGATAAAAGGACAAGGCCTGGCCAAACTCTTAGCTGAGTCGAATTTCAGAGCCTTAGGTATCAATTGCCCGTAGGAAGGCGATGAAGAGAGGAACCTAAATGAGTTGAATGAGAAAACAGGCCGAAACAAGATCGAAGAGAAGTTCATATCATCAGGCTGGTACAGAGACATAGTATCATACCTGCTAACTCTAAAATTCCCAAATGAGCTATCACCATCAAAAGCCAAGACTTTAAAACTTCATGCGGTTAAATATTGTATCACCGAAAGTCATCTATATTGGAAAGATCCACTCGATTTCTTGTTAGTCTGTTTAGTTGAATCGGAAACTCAGTGGGTTATAGACGAATTTCATGAGGGAGTCTGTGGGGGGCATCACGCTTGGAGAGCTACAACTTACAAAATTCTGAGGGATGAGTACTACTGGCCAAAAATTTTCTCGGACGTTAATGCCAAAGTTTGAGCCTACAACCCTTGTTAACTATTTGCAGGTAAACAGAAGCTCTCGACACTGCCCTTAGTTCTAGTCAAAGATGAAGCCCCATTTTAGCCATGGGGTCTAGACTTCATAGGCGAGATTAATCCCCATTCTAGTGCTCAACACAAGTGGATCTTAACCACAACAGATTACTTTACTAAATGGGTGGAAGCCATTCCAATGAAAAGGGAAACAGACTCGATGGTAATCAATTTCTTAGAAGACAACATTTTGTCTAGATTTTGTTGCCCCCGAAAGATAATTACAGACAATGCCCAAGCCTTTAAATCTATGGCTATGATCATCTTCTGTCAAAATTATAACATTGTTCTTGGCCATTCCACAGCATATTACCCCCAAGGAAATGGATTGGCCGAGTCATCTAACAAGATCCTGGTAAATATAATCAAGAAAGTATTGGATGAAAACAAAAGGTCTTGGCATGTGCACTTAAAATACGCATTGTGGGCGAATCACATAAGCACAAAAAGGTCTATCGGAATTTCACCTTTTCAGATGGTATATGGGACAGATGTTGTGTTACCTATAAACCTAGCGCTTCCGGTGATGAAGTTATG
>WSFP011354215.1:0-34554 GCA_009831015.1 Picea engelmannii | reverse complement strand
TGAAGTGTGAGAGAGCTAAGGCTTTACTTCAATGCAATGGATGAAAGAAAAGAAAGTGACAAATGATGGATTTAATGCCAACAACTATATTCAAAGCAAAAGACATGATGGAAAAATAACAAATGTTTTATTAATCTAATGAAAAAGCATGAGATTACAAACAACAGTTAGAGAGATAACTTTCTTGTAGCAAGGTGGGCTCTAAAGTGTTTTTTTGAGCGGATCATTCATCTCCTTGTGTGCTCCAACTCCAAAATATAGTAGGGAATGGTGGAACTCTCAATGGTGAGAGGACAAGAACAATGGTGTCAAGTCTCTATGGAAGAATTTCAACATCGTAACCTTTTGTGGTGAGTTATGATATGCAACCTCAAGACCTTTATTTATAGGTGGATAATGAAACCCCAAGTTTTTGGATCTAGTTTCTATGTGAGCTCCCTCAATATATTGATGAGGATCCATAAGTTTAGTGATGGGCATATCCATTGTAGATCACAAGGCCCGTCTTTAATGCATTTTAACCATCTTTTGTACCTCATAAACATATGTTTGAGCATGATTAATATAAGAATATGGTTTTATGCAATTAATTGATGAATGGAATGTGTTCATTGATAATGTATGTATTGCATATGATTTATGCTCTTGTTTCCATGGTGTTATGAATATTTGCATGCCTCCTAACCCATACTCCAAGTAGGCTGAATCAGGGAAGGATTCCTACGCAGACATGGTATGAGGAAAAAGGGGGGTTATGTCCCCCCATCCTCCTCCATAGGATGCAAAGATTTCAAGACACCATATCCAACCTAATCCATTCAAATTGTTGACTCAAGAGAGACAATATGTCAAGTAATTTGATCCCTAGAACCGAGGAACCAAATTATAGAGATCCCAAGGACACAAGCCCTTCAATTAGTATAAGTAGAAACTATGGGTTAGCCATTAAGAGTTATTCATTTTTGTTAAGCATTTGATGTTCCTACATAACTCAAATTTTCTTGAGATGTATTTCTATTTTTGAGATATTATGCTAATGAAGAAGTTGCACTTTCATATTTTCTGCCATTAGAAGTTTCCAAGGTTATCCAAGGGACCTCTATACTTTTGTTCTATTTCCTTCACTTTCAACATTATCTAATTCATTTCAATCATAGGTTATATTGTTCATGATTTATGTATTTCATGTAGCAACAACTTATTTCCTGCATTAACAATGCATTTCTTGTATCGACACTTCCTTGGTTCATTTTAATTGGTTTGCATTTTGATCAATTATTTTACTTGCATTATGTGTTGAGCATGAAAATTTACCTTTCCTATAGTAGCACTTTGTTTCGTGTAGGATAATTTATAGCACACTATTTTAGGTAGTTTCATGATCCTTTGCCTTCATCAAAAGAGCTATGTTAGCCATGGATTACTTCAATCTTATTTCAAAAGGGATTAAGTTGTTTTGTCATGCTTTATTTCACTCTTTGCAATAGAGTAATGTACTGTGGGATTTTCTTTGTTTTCCTTCGAAAAACTTAGTTAAATGTAACTTTGTCTTTCAGTGAGTTTACTTTCTTGTTTTGGATCAACAAACCATATCAACTCACTTGAATTTGTAGGCAATCTTTCACCCTAGCTTTCCACTGTCAAGATAAGTAGGGATTGGTCACTGTGTTATATGACCCCTTTAATTATGTTTTGCAGCTTTCCTTTCAAGTAGTTTACAACTTGCCCTTCAAGTTGGATTTTAGTTATCCTTTAGATTATTGGTTCTTTTCCCTTGTTAAAGGAACCTTTGTAATCATTGGATAGACATGGTTTTCCTTGATATATAGATGCATGTTTATGGAGTTTGCACATATAAGGAATAGTGCCTCTCGATTTTGTACAAGCCTCGGGTTGACATTTAAAGTTGTGAGTTGAGTAGTGAAACATTATTGTTGCTATATTTTGTCCCACCATTTAGCAAGAATTGTGGAAGACTAGATCAATTGCATTAATGAAATAGGGGTTTGGAAAGGTCCATGTGTACCTACTACACTACCTAAACAAGTAGGAGCACATTAATGAGCTATAAGTTAATTGTTTCTGCGTGGATTTGCAAAAGATCAATCTTAAATCAGGGAAGGTACTAACGACTCCTCCTTTCACAACCAAACCCCTAGAAGACAAAAGTAAATCAACCTATCTCTCAACTAGTGCCACCATATCCTGAAAGGATAGACACCAAAAAGACTTGCACATCTATGGAAAATGACCTCTTAGAAGAACATAAAAATCCATGTGTCAAAACCCCTCTCCTCCAAGCTATTAAAAACGTTCCTATATACAATAACTTCATCAGGGAGGAATGCCTTAAGAAACCTTGAAGGAAGAAAAAGGACTCTCCTACAGTCAATGTGATAGGCTATCTAGGAGACCTTATGCTAGGCAGAGTGTTTGTCCCTAAGTAATTGGATCCAAGCGGCCTTTTAGTAGATGTTTACAACGATAAAAGCCTCATTAAAAACACCTTGATAGACTTGGGGGAAACCATTAATGTCATGACAAAGGATACCATGCTCAAATTAAGCCTTCATGGATTGTTAAGATATACACCCACAGTAATCCAATTAGTAGACAGATCAACATTGAATCCTGAGGGAACATTGGAGGATGTAATGGTCTCTATTAATTTCTGGGAAGACCCAACAGATTTCATGGTCCTTCAAACCAATTCCAAGTTGAAAGGATACCCTCTCACCATAGGACTACCATGTCTAACTACAATATATGCATACATCAATTGTAGGGCAGGAAATATGACCATTACCAATGGTCAATCTCAAAAACTAAACAACGTGTCCTCTACCCCCCTGCCAAGCCATTGATTGAAGAAGACATTCCTACGTGGGTAGAAGAAGAAGACGAGGAAGAGGAAATACTTCAGACCTCTATTTATTCTCTCCTAACCATTGAAACAACCTTAGCCAAGCCAAACTCAGATAAAGACACCTTCATATCCAACTTTATACAAAATGTGTACCCTGTTACTGTAAAATTTGATGGTTTTGATGACTAAGAATAGCCGCATCAGCCTAGAGCTTCTCTTGATTTGAAAGAGGATCTATGGAAAATTTTCTCACTGCTAAGATTGACAAAATAACAGTCAAAATAATGGAGATCTACCACTCAAAAAATCATAAAATCAACACTAGTTTAACTAATGAACTGGAGAAACAATTGATGGTTGTCCTTCGGAATCATACTGTAGGTTTTACATGGGATTACAAGGACATGAAGGGAATCCATCTAGACATTTGTACTCATCATATCTACATCAAGGATGATTGTATACCCATTAGGAAACCTCAAAGGAGAATGAACCCTACTATAAAAGACATTGTCAAAGAAGCATTACAAAAACTCTTGGATGCAAGATTCATCTATCATATTTTTCGATAGTGAATGGATCTCACCCTTGGTTATTGTGCCAAAGAAGAATGGAAAATGGAGAGTATGTGTGGATTACATAGAACTCAATAAAGCCACTAGGAAAGACCAGTTCCCCTTGCCTTTCATTGACCAAGTACTAGATGTCTTAGCATGCAAAAAGTACTTCTCATTCTTAGATGGATTTAGTGGATACAATCAGATTCAAATCAACCATGAGGAACAATATAAAATCACCTTCACTTATCCTTGCAACACATTTCTTGCAAGCTTCTTCCTTTCAGCCTTTGCAACGCTCCTAGAACTTTTAAAAGATTTGCATTGATCATATTTTCAAACGTCATCCATGACACTGTAGGAATCTACACAGATGACTTCACACTTATGGAAAATCCTTTAAGGAAGCCTTGACCAACCTTGAAAAAGTACTGAAGAGGTGTGAAGAAATGAATCTCTCACTCACCCACGAGAAATGTAACATCCTTATGAGCGATAGGGTTGTCTTGGGTCACCATATCTCCTCCAATGGGATTGAAGTATAGCAAAGTAAATATTGCCTACACCCCAAAATAAAAAAAGATGCAAGAAGTTTCCTGGGATATGTAGGATACTACATGAGGTTCATAAAATATTTCAACAATCTAGCCTCTCCTTTGTCCAATTTTTTTTCCAAGGACAATGAATTACGTTGGACACCAACATGCCAGATAACATTTGTATCCATTAAAGTAAAACTCATAACATCCCTTGTTATGTAAGGCCCTGGGTGGGACATCCCTCTCCACATTCATATTGATGCATCTGATAGGGCCATGGGGGCAGTTTTGGGATAGAAAGAAGAGAAAAATCCTTTAGAAATTTATTTTGTTAGAAAGAATTTCTCTGATGCAGAGTTGAATTATACGGACACTGAGAAAGAGTTCCTTCCAACAATTTAAGCCATTAATACGTTTAGGCATTATGTCATTGGGTATCCAATATTTGTGGATACACATCATGTTACCATTAGGTATTTGATGAATAAACCTAACATCAACGGTGGGATTATGAGATGGATTTTATTATTACAAGAATTTGATCTCACCGTATTTGACAAGATTGGAATAAAATTGTTGCGAGATTTTTTATCAAGATTAACCAATATTGTAGATAATGCGGTGGTCGATGACAACTTTCCGTATGAACATCTCTTTGCAATTTCAGTAGAGAACCCCTAGTTCGTTGACATAGCCAACTATTTAGCTATGAGGAGATTTCCTCAACATTTCTCCTATAGGAAATGATGCAAAATTATCAAGAAAAGTTCCACCTACACCTATATCAAGGGATACTTGTTCAAGCTATCATTAGTGTGGAAATTTCAAATTCAATAGGAAACATAACTTTCTTGCATAAACCCATCTCATAGGGTATGAATCCTATGGTGGTATTCCAAGTGGTACCATTAGCTAATACAAAGTCGTTGTCATCATCATCATCACATTTCATGTCTTCATAACTTTTCGTATCTTCCATCATCATCATCATATTTCATGTCTTCATAACTTATCATATCTTCCATCATCATCATCATCATCATCATCATCATTACCCAACTCGACAACATACCAATAGTTTCAACATCACCTCCAATAGTTATACATTACCTATTCATCATCTTCATTCATAGATTTCTAGCTTACAAGAACAAGTAAGCCATGCTTCACAACATGAATTCCAAGTTCTGGAATTAGCATGCTTTAGATAACATTCAAGTAGACTATCTTACGGGAGAAAGATGGCAATTCATAACATTTGCAAACATTTTCCAAAATACAAGTTTCCACACAACAAAGGGGGCTACGAGATCTTCAGAAGACAACATATGAGGTTAAGAAGCCAATATGCAAATTTTTTTAGCAAAGGAGAATGCAACATCTCAAGTTCAATGGTCAACATGCAAATAACAAAAAGATTTAGCCTCAATAAGAAAATTACATCTATTCGTCTATCTCAAGGTTTGTTGAGCCTGAAAAACTTCAACCAAGACCAAGGTCATATTGCAACTCTTGGTTTGTGTGAATATTTCACATTCTACAACCATCAGGAAGATCCATCTTCGTGTCTCTACATACAATATATTCTGAAGATCAACTTGAAGCAATATTCATAGCAAGGGGTTCATGGACAACCTAACCCATCACCACTAGTTCATACATCAACACTGCTCAACCTGAGAACAACAACAACATTTTTGTCCATACACTCTTGTCAAGAAAAGGATTGTACTACATATTTCATATACAAGCATTAATGTTGTAACAATATAACACAAATTGATGGGTCAAACAATGGATCAAAACTCAATAAATAACAAAAGCATCTACAAGATTTCTCACAATACTTCAGTACAAGCAATACACAACCTATGCAGATGTGCCCATACTACTTAAATATTAGATATATAAAGCATATGCAAGTGCGCCATAACGCTTCAGCACAAGTAATACATATCATCCTTTTGGATTTGTTTCACAAGATGCTTGACAACACCAACAACACATTCAAGCAACATGAAGTCATTTAAAATGTTCCACAACCTTCCAAGAAAAGTTTCTAGTGTTCAACATATATACTCAGCCCATGATAACAATTTTGGGTTATTCTACTCAATATACATGAACTTTGCATGTATTGTGTATAGTAAGTCTTCTTGAGATATCCACCTGTGCAAGAGATACTAAGTCAATTCTATTAATCCCTAAAGACTAAGAAGACATCTCACATAGCAACATAAGAAAAAATGTTGAGATAATCAACCAAGCATAGTGCAACAAGGTCAAAGTCTCAAAACTACAACCTACATGATTTTGTAGAAGAATGCAAATTTTCACAATTATAAATATCATTTTAAAAAATAGAGGAGATGATAGAATTGCAACATTGCAAAACATATAAAGAATGATATGCAATCATTACCATACCTCCATTTATACCTTTCATTTTGTTTCCATCATACCACTCATTAACCTTGTCATTTTTGCAAACCCTAGAATCCACCCAATGGCCACATTTCATACGTAACACTCCATTTTTCTGAACCACCCACTCCATTTCACTCCAATAAAAATTCCATACCTTATCCATCATTCTCTACCATCATAATTTATCCTTATCCACATTGGGAAACTAAAAACACAAGACTGTGCAAGTGCCACATGAAGATATAGGAACAACTTCATACACTACTAAAGGAAGCTACATGATTCTTGATGAAAACTGTAACATGCAATCAT
This sequence comes from Picea engelmannii, assembly GCA_009831015.1. NCBI lineage: Eukaryota > Viridiplantae > Streptophyta > Pinopsida > Pinales > Pinaceae > Picea > Picea engelmannii. The sequence goes on along the minus strand of WSFP011354215.1, from coordinate 27,853 downwards.
GTTATAGGAAGCTACGAGAAGCCTCCAAACATCTCATAGTTCAATTTTTTAGAGTTTCAAGGGTATATAAGGAATTGCAAGGTTTTGTTACACCTCTCCAACCAAAGTCCCAATCACCAAAAACAACTTTTCCACTGCATCTAGACTTCTATAGGATCCCCTACAACTGTACATGAGACTATAGGAGACAATACAACTTCAATATTTCAACACAACAAGCACAACAAGGAATCCTAAAAGACAAAAAGGGATATCTGTAGCATCAAAACAATCCATGCAACAACTCAACCAAGATAAATCAGGTAATTCACTCCTTTGTCTTCAATTTCATTTTATTCACTCTTTTCATTGCCAACCAAATATATTTTAATGGTTAAAAACAAAAAGAATCACTCCACGTGGGGAATGGGGTCACTTAGGTATGTTGAAGTGCATCACTACAAGGTTGAGTTGGCAACGCTATTTGACAGGTGATGACAAAATGGGCCAATGAGAAACTCATGATAAAAAAAGGTAGTAATAATGATAGAAGTCACATTAGCAATTGTGCCAACCTTTTGAACTAGAGTTAAGCGTACCTTTATTATAAATAAAGGGATGTGATCATTTTTCCATAGACAATATAGCAATATTGTCACCCAACCATAGACACAGAGGCCACCCCCGAACACCTTAACCTTGACAGACAGAATAATTGCGGTAGCAGACCAATAACCAACCAAGGCTAGCGCACCTTGCTCTAAGGGTGGTGCACCAAGCAAGAATAACCATAAACTAAGCAAAAAATCCAAACCATAACCAAGAGAAAGTCCAACTAAATTCAAAAATGTCAGTTGCAGCAACTGCAACTACACTCCCTCTTCAAACTTGCGCACCACTAGTCCTTATGCAGTTGTTAGAGTGAGAGTGACAAATGAGCTCTAGCGCCCTCTATTTATACTGCTCTATCTCACTTGACTGGCCTGATTTCTCTTTCTAGAGGATAATAACTCAATATTAAATATTCTCTTGAGCCGTCTTGTCTCCTAGTGTTATTATCCAATGTTTTGGGGTTTCTCTTGCTTCCCAGAATATTCTAGTCTTGTCAAAGGTTACATGTGGAGGTTAATACCTCCCACAGCTACAATAATATCAACACTCCCTCCTAGCTAGGGATGTATTAAAGGTAATGGTCTTGAGCACAAACAAACCATTCAACTGGTAGCATCATCATAGCCACACAGGTTATCTCATGATCATGTAGATCAACTCACAAGCAACATCATCACTATCAGTATCATTTGATAGCATCAGCTGCATCATCTATTGAATCCATACTCCATCTGATTAATCGAGCATGATGTTGAATAAGTCACTCACTCCACAGAGTGATGCAATATCTATTCTTCTAATCCAGACATATGTCCTAGAATAATAATTGTTCCAATAGATGTTGGAAGCCACGCCATGGGCTACAAGGACTATTCTTCTAATCCAGACATACGTCCCAGAGGAATAACTGTCCTGGACCATTTTCCCTCCGCCCACTACAATGAACTCAGGGATTTTTTTTTTCATGTACCAATCTCTCCAATCTGGACACTACTATGAACTCAAAGAGACGAACCATTCTTCTAATCCAGACATATGTCCTAGAATAGTTGTCCGTGGTACATCAACAATCTGTCAATCTAGACCATTCTCCACAGGGAGAATGTCTGTCCACTAGTAATCAATCATGCCTGGACCATTATCTGCCTGGATAATGTCTGTCCATCAACACACTAACTATCCATCTAGCTGGCAATCATCTCCAACACTAGTGGTAGTCTCCAGGACAATCAAAACAATGCCATTCAATAGAACACAATTGTGTCTATCCATAGTAGTACACAAGTAATATCCAGTGGTACACAACTAAACCTAGTAGAACATGGCCAACCAATGGAACACATCCACCATAGTAGCATACAACTAATTTCTAGAGACATATAGTCTCAACAACAATCATATCATCTGATATCAACCTGCATAACAATATCATGATACAAACTGAGTCATTTGGTCCATTTTTCCACTCATATTTGTGAGATCTGGAAGAGAATCTACCCTCAGAAAGTAAAACATCAGCCATGGGATATATGGAATATTCTTCCCAAGCATAGAAGAATAACTATCCCTGATTTCTGAGCCTGAACCATTCACCTAACTGGTCCATTCCTCCAGCACTAATCATAGTGCAACCTGGAGAGAATGAGTCTGCCTTAGGGAGTGCTTGTCCTTGATTGTTGAACTTGGACCATTCACCTAACCAGGCCATTCCTTTAGCGCTAATCACAGTGCAACATGGGGAGAATGAGTTTTCCCTAGGAAATGACTGTCCAGACCATTTCCTATGGAAATAATTGTCCTGCACCAACCTCCAAAATGGACCATTCTTCGAAACTACTCACAACTTTGAACTTCAAAAGAATGACTGCTCGACGAGGCAAACCATTCTACTTGACCACTACTCAGAGTGACTTCCAAGAAGAATGATTGTCCTAGAAATTTCCCCCACACTGTCCACAAGGGGAATTGCTCTCTATGGTGAATCAACAATCTATCAGACCATTTTCATTACGGAAATGATTATTCGATCTGGACCATTTTCTGAACTCAAAAATGCATGTCCATCAAAAATCTTGGGCCACTTTCCGGACTGGAAGGTGACTACCCAACTTGGACCATTTTCCGAACTGGAAAATTACTGCCCATAAATCAATAACATATCAATGCTACCTCCCAACCTGGGAGTAATCTCTTCCTTTTTCAATAAGGAAGTCATCTCCATGAGCCCCAGCTTGTCCCTTAAGTAAGCAATCTTTTCAACTTGGACAAAGGCTTTACCAAAATATCTGTTATCTACTCATCTGTGGAGATATACTGCAGATCCACTTCTTCCATCTGAACTTTATCACAGAGAATATAATGCTTGATCTCAATGTTCTTCGACCTGTCATGGAATGTCGGATTCTCTGAAAGCTTCACATAGCTTTGATAATCACAATATATCACGGTCGAATTCAGCACAAGATCATACAATCTAGAAACCAACTTACAGAGCCACACTACTTCCATACAAGCATCACAAACTATAATATACTTTGCTTCTGCAGTGTTGAGGGCACCAGACTTATGTTTCCTGCTAGCCCATAACATCGTGGAAAAGCTCAAACTGAAACATATCCAAGTAACACTTCTTTTTTCATCTGCACTCCCTGTCCAATCTAAATCGATAAATCCATGCAGTTGTATATCATAACTCAAACGTCCCACAAAGAAAATATCTGGCTGAGTATTCTCCAAATACATTAAGATGGGCTATTGGATCAGAGTCTCTCAACTTATTCAAATCTATCATCATGGGAGTTTTCCATGGATTTGCTATCCATCATCCTGGACTTTTGAAGAACCATTTCAATATACTTCCTCTATCATAGGAAGCTTTCACCATGCTTTTGTTGTACATGAGAGGCTCTGCACCAAATTTGCTTGAATCCATACAAGGTCTTCTTCCATCTGCATACAAGGGTCTCTTTATGGTATACCTCAAAACCTTAAGGTTGCTCTGCATACGCTTGTTCTTCAATTACTCTATTGAGAAGAAAATTATTTACATTCATATGATGTAAACTCCAACACATGGATATTGCAGGAGATATAATGGCTCGGGTAGAGGTATATCTGGTTACTAGAACAAGTTGTCATCGTAGTCTTCTCCCTCCTACTGGGAGAACCCTCTATCCCTGAGTCTTGCCTTGTATCTATCAACACTTAAAGTCTTTTTCACAATTTCTCACATACATTGTTCTTCATCACAACTTCCTTCCATTCCTTCTGCTTGACTACTTCTAGTGGGTTAAAACTAGTTCAATTGGTTGTTCTGAATTTTCTTTCTTTCCTGGAATCTTCATGTTCTTCCTCATGTTTATCTTCAATGTTGGAGTCATTGGAATCTTCTACAGATTACATGCCCTTCTTTCCTGAAGGCTCCAACCTTCCACCATAGGAACTTAAATGTAGATGTACAACCAAGGATATTCAAGGCTTCTTTTTGAAGAAGACTTCTTCTAGAGTCAAACTGAACACATGTTGCTTATCATGGTTGATACTTCCAATGAAGAACATGGACAGATACTTCATGGTATTCACGGATTATTCAATGGATCATATCATTGGGGATTAGCTCCCTCATAATCCCAACTTCATGTCTGAATGAGTAATATGCATGCTCTTCCTTTGGAATTATGTGATCAGGTCCTTCCATCTAAGAGAGTCCATGGTTTCGTCTGATGCATCTCTCTTTTCTTTCTACAAAGTGTCACAAGCCTGTTCTGATTTCCTTTTGATTTATGACTTCCTTCGAGTCTGACTCCTCCGAGTCTCTTTAATTTTTTTTTCTATTTGTTATGATTGTTGCCCATCTGGCAGTTGTGCCATCCTTAAAAACTTCTTCTATGACAGCTTCCACAAGGATTGTTCATCAAACATATTTCACAAGGGTACCTGCCCAGAACAAGAGCAACAATAACATATAGGAATATCTATCTAGAGGAGATGTTAGTTCAACTTGCGAACAAGTACAATAATCATTTATATCAATAGTATTCATATGCAGTCGAGTATTCATCGCACCTAGAAATAATAGAATATTTCAAAGATTGCTTTCACAATTTGTAATGTAGTAACTATCACCTTTGATATACACAAATTTGAAGCTTAAAAATTTAATCAAACCTGGAACCTGAAGCCTTAACTACTATGTAGGGTGCACTTGTTCTTTTGAATGCATTGAATCCAAGATTACAACTTTGACAATATCTCTAGTACTTTCCCTGCAAACACACTCATGTTTTGCTAGATGATATAACTTAGATAGCATATACAAGTGCATACCTTTGAAACCTTGTAGCATCGTCCAACTTGTCTTCCAATCTGAAACTAGATACCATCTTGGCAAGAATATATTGGAAACTCAATCAAAAGATCCAATGATTAGAACAAGCTAGAAACTCTAAAATTTCAACTTTGACCACAAAATCAATTTGACTAGAAGTCAACCTTTGACTTTGACCATTCAAACTTTGACTTTGACCTTGACCAAAGATTCAAACCTGACGTTTTTGCTGGCGGAGAGTACCAAGAGGTGCGCTAGGCTAGGGCACACTAGGATGTCAAGGAATTAGGTCAAATGCTTCACCGGAAGTGCCCGAACATAAGGGTTAGGGTTTGTTGCAGCTGGATAATCATAAAACCTAGCTACAACTGTAACTAGTGCCATAACGAGCTTAAAAAATAACTTCCCAATCTATCTTCCAGTGGTTAGACAGTCTGAAGATAGTGTGGGTCCATAACCTGTTAGAAATAAAGGGATGTTCTTGTTTTTCCATAGACAGAAAGGTCACCCCCGAGCACCTTAACCTTGACAGACAGAATAATTCTGGTAGAAGACCAATAGCCAAACAAGGGTAGCACAACAAGAAAGAATAACCAGAAACTAAATAGAAAGTCCAAACCATAACCAAGAGAAATTCCAAACCATAACCAAGAGAAAGTCCAAACCATAACCAAGAGAAAGTCCAACCAAAACCAAACATGCCAGTTGCAGCTGCACTCCCTCTCCAAACTTGCGCACCACTAGTGCTTATGCAGTTGTGAGAGTGAAGGTGAAAAATGAGCTCTAGCACCCTCTATTTATACTGCTCTATCTCACTTGACTGGTTTGTCTTCTCTTTCTAGAGGCTAATAACTCAATATTAAATATTCTCTTGAGTTGACTTGTCTCCTAGGGTTATTATCCAACGTTTTAGGGTTTCTCTTGCTTCCTGGAATATTCTAGTCTTGTCAAAGGGTACACATGGAGGTTAATAACTCCCACAACTACCATAATATAAACAACCTTGACCTCCTATGCAAATCATTTCCATGATCTCCTTCGTACAAGAGAACTCTAATACATCAATTCATACAGACAACCAACCTAGAATAAAGGACACAAAGTTGGTATAAGGAAAATCTACAGGGTTTGAGCTCAAGCATTAGAATAGTTGGTATTAGCTATTGACAACAGTTACAAGGAAAGGTCAGTAACAGAGTAACACAAAAAATTTCATCCTTTCATCATACCCTCTAATATGTGTCATAGCTTGAGAAGATTTCCCATTAGTTTGCTATAGGGTTGTGTATCCCATGGATTTCTCCACAAAAACATGTATGTGTGTATGCTCGGAGGTTTTTATAAGACTATGTAGCTCGAAGCTCTAAACCCTCCTTCTTCTCTTTACCCTAATTATTGGTTGGTAGACTATTTTTGAGAGAAAATTCTACAGGATGCCACCTTAGTCTGGTTGTTTCATTTCTAAAATTGATTACATCAACTCTTGACCCTACTTTTTTCTTCTTATTATCATTCACTAGTCAACCAAGGAATCTCATGTTGTTGTTTTGAAGTTAAAAAATTGCAAACTCTGGATAAGGTTTTCCAGTATTCTTCCAATCCCAACTCCATCTGCTCAAGAGCCCTATACTTACCTTGGGCTCAGTGACAATTTTTTTTACCCTTGCTATAGAAAATAACAAAAAAAAACATCTCAGTCACTCCACCATCATAATTTGTTTTGAGCTTGATTTGGTACCCTTCAGACTCATAGTCCCCTGTTCCTACAAGTCATATTCCAACATAGCATGTGTAGGGTATTCGTCCATCCTCACCTATAATTAACCATTCTATATCCTTCACTTTGTTTTTCTCATCTAAAAAAATCCAAAGAATCCAAGCATTCTCTGATTTACATTTTATGAGTTTTCTTAGCTAGGAAAAGTTTCATACAGTCTAGATAGAGCAGTTTATTTGACAAACCATGGGAGGAGGCTTGAATCAAAGGGATTCCACTGACACGTATAGGGTATATAAAAACTGTGAGGTGGTGGAAATATTTCAATAGTCCAATTGGCTTGTGTATTTTGATAGATTCCAAGGGTATGATGACAAAGTGGCACTTGAATTTGCACTTAACTTCCAAAATATCAGGGAGCACGATGATACAGGTGGATATCGGTGGCCACCCATTTGTTCCACTGGATCAAAGCACAATTTTCCATTTTGGCAGTTTTTCTACACTTTTTCAGATCTTGAACTTTCAGGGCTGTTTTGAGGCCTTAAATAGCATTTTTTGGGCACGACAACACCCAGACGATGGCGAAAGGCATCATGCGGTCCAACTGAAATGTGTACTTCTTGTCTATACCTTTCCAATGGGATATCGAGTGCACCAAATGAATATCATATGCAAAATTTACGACCTCGGGAAGTTGGTGTACCAACTAATCCCATCGGGGCCCACAAGCCTTTTGGTGTTTCATCTCTTAGGGTTAGGTTTTTGGATGTTTAGGGTTTTCTCATTGATTCTTTATGATAAAAAAGGCCTTTTGGCCTCATTTTAATGCGCTTTGGAGAACACAGGTAGTTGTCACATATCTTCTCAGAGATCAACTACCACCATTCGAGCGAGTTTGTTTCATTATGCATTTGTTTGTAATTCAACACAATTCATTTATTTATAGAAGTCAATTTTCGTTGTATCTCTATGTTTTTATTATAACTCTGAAATCATTTCGTTCCATTTATAAATATGGATTACATGAGCACGTTACAACAATCAAGGGTTAGAATTGAAATTAAATGAAGCTAGCATCAACACAATGTCAGGATTTCCCATGGGACAGGGATGAAAGGTAGCCAACAGTAGATGCCAAAAAGTTGTTCTTCTTTAGTTATGAGGAACATGAGGAGGATAAAAATGGGGTTAAATGAGAGAATTCACTAGACCCATGGCATGAGGTGGCATACCACTTACTCAAATAAATCACTTGTGAAGGGAGTTTAAGTGCAATTTATGCATACCACTTCAGGTTTTTGCACTAGCTTAGGCATTTATTCCATCAAAGACATGAAGAGAACCAGATCGTTCCTTACTTTCTTCTACAGTCCTTGAAGAATGAGCAAAAAAATTAAGAAAGGCGAGGAGGAGGCCTTGGGCCACCATGGCCTCATAAAATTGTTGGTCTGTGAAGCCTTGGAGAGATAGTTTTTCAAGGTGCCATGGTAGGAATTCATAAGCATGGATAGGTATAACTACCTAAGTTCCCAACAAATTGCCCAATAACCAAGCCCTAAAAGGGATGTAAGAAGGAAAAATAAGGTTGTGAATATATAAACCCCTAAAAGGAATCCAATCAAGAAGAAGATAAAAGTGGAAAAGGTACACAAGGAGGTGGCAACCACCCTCATCAAGATGGGGACCCCTAAGAAAATCAAACAATAGACACCAGTTTTAGAGAGAGTTGGACAATCATCTAGGAGAGCAAGGACTAGGTCCTTGATAACTCATAAGATGATAACACCAATACCCTTTTCTATCGTACACTTGGATGACTCCCCCGATCCTACAAAGAGCCCATCAAAGGCACTAAAGGAAGAAAAATTAGCAACACCACCCACATATTCAGTTTTGCAGCTCACTTTGAGTGAGATAGAGGAAGCCAGGGTTGAAGCCCTTAGATGAAAAATCTTAGTAGAGGTTAAAATGGGTAAGAAAGAACAAGCATAGGAAAATATAGAAGATGTGGAACAACAACTTCATCATCTATAAGAAAAAAATATAATTATGAGAATGCGAGGGATAGACAACAAGAAACAACTTGAGCTTAAAAAAACATCTTTGAAGGAAGAACTGGCTAGAATCAGGAAACAATTAGTTGGCCAAATTTGTAGGGTAGAGGTGATGGAGGCATCTATATCCAAGATGGCTCAAATTGTATAAGACACAATGAACTCTAGACAACCTACAAAGGTCTAGAGTCTTTTCCTCATGGATTAATGGTACAAATTTGAGATGCACAGTCTAGCACATCAAGTCTCCTTCAAAATAGACAACCCCCAAGAATTTGTGGATGTACACCAAGAAGGTAATGAGGAAACAAGAGATTAGTTGTGTGAATTTTGTTTTCACAACCTTTCCCCGCCATGCCCCTACAAATGGAAATGAATTCCATATGTAGGGGATGTCTAGTTAAGAGCTTTATCTTCATGGCTCCATCATGAATAATTGAGGGCCAATGAGTTGCAAAAATACAAGGAGGAAGAATTAAACAACCCTTTGATGGTCAAAGTTGATTTTTCCAAGCTAGGAGAGTTCATGGCCAACCATGAAACACTCACATCATATGTAGAGTTTCCCCTCCATCCTAGAAAAGAAACACAGAGGAAAATTTTCCACTTTGAAGACACCATGAGACTTTTAGGTGAAGAGGTAGCCCAGGCCTGCCAAAGGAGGTGGAAATCATTGCCACATGGTCTCCAAATAAGAGAGCCTCGCTCACCTAGTAACATGCAATTTGCCTTTTTGGGGTCCAACTATGCAAGGAATGCCTAAGGAGACTCAAGTTGAAATGGATTCGGTTGAGACTCAAGCCAACTCTCCTATTACAACCTTCACCACCAACAACATTGAATAAAGAAAAAAATAGCATAATGGAAGGAAATTGTGAAGAATGTAGGATATTATGGTCAAGGTGCCATTTCTAGGTATATACCATGGGTTTTAAGGTAGAGGTAGGAACAACAACAATAATTCAACAAAAGAGGATGTAATGATAGGACTTCCATCATTTTTTGGTTGCACATGGGTGTGCAAGACTCTAAGTGTGGGGGTGATGACAAGCCTATCCATTGTAGATAATAGGGCCCATCTTTGATACATTTAGGATCACCTTTTGTACCTCATAAACATATTTTTGACCATGATTAATATAAGAATATGGCTTTGTGCAATTAATTGATGAATGTAATATGCCAATTGATAATGTATGTGTTGCATATGATTTTAGCTCTTGTTTTCATGGTATTGTGAACATTTGCATACCTCCCAAACCATGATCCAAGTAGGTCGAATTAGGGAAGTATTCCTACTCCAACATGGCTTGAGGAAAAAGGGGGATTGTGTCCCCTCATCCTCCTCCATAGGCTGCCAATTCTTCAAGACACTATATCTAGCCTGATCCATTCGAACCGTTGACTCAAGAGAAACAATATGTCAAGCGATTTGACCCCTATAATTGACGACCCTAATTATAGGGATCCTAGGGACACAAGCTCTTCAATCAAGGAGTGATTGAAGGGATAACTAATGTAACCAATTATTATAAGTAGAAGCTAGGGGCCATCCCTAGGGAGTTAGTTATTTTTTTAAGCATTTGATATTCCTAGAGAACTTGAATTTCCTTGAGATGCATTTCTGTTTTTGAGATATTGTGCTAATGAAGAGGTTTCACTTTCATATTTGGTATCATTATTAGTTTTTAAGGTTCCTTGTAGGAGCTTTGGGTAGGGACCACCCAAGGTTTCCCAAGGGTCCTCTGTACGTGCATTCCATTTCCTTCACTTTTAGCATTATCTAGTTCATTTCATTCATAAATTATATTGTTTATGATTTCTATATTTCCTATAGTATTTATTTATTTCCTACATCAACAATGCATTTATTGTATCAACATTTCCTTGGTTCATATTTGGTTTGTATCTTGATCAATTATTTTACTTGCATTATGTGTTGAGCATGGAATTTTTCCTTTCTTGTAGCAACACTATATTTCCTATTGCATAATTTCCAACACACTATTTTAGGTAGTTTCATGATATTTTTCCTTCACCAAAAGAACTATGTTAGACATGGATTACTTTAGTCTTATTTCAAAAGGGATTAAGTTTCTTTGTCATGCTTGTTTTAATCTTTGCAATAAAATAATGTATTCTATGATTTTTTATGTTTTCCTTTGAACAACTTAGGTAAATGCAACTTTGTCTTTCAACAAGTTTACTTTCTTATTTTGGATCAACAACCCATATCGGCTCACCTAGATTTGCAACCTTGCATTCTGCTTCTTGTAGTCTCATACCCTAGCTTTCCACTACCAAGATAAGCAAAGATTGATCACTAGATCATATGATCCCTTTAAATATGTTTTGCAATTTTTCCTTTCAAGCAAATTTTAGCTTTTCCTTCAAGTTGGATTTCAACTTTCCTTTTAATTATTAGTTATTTTCCCTTGTTGAAGTAAATTTTGTAGTCCTTGGATAAACATAGTTTTCTTGGGTAGATATATGCATGTGTATGGAGTTTTCACATATAGTGCATAGTGTCTCTCAAGTTTGTATGAACCCCAGGTTGAGATTTAAAGTTGTGAGTTGAGGAGTGAAACATTATTGTTGTTATTCTTTGGCCCATCATTTAGCATGCATTATAGAATATTAGATCAATCGTATCAATGAAAAAGGGGTTTGGAAAGGTCCACACGTACCTATTGTTAAATCACAAATCGACACTCCATACTGCATTTTTGAGATGGCCTAGTCCATTCCTTAGCTTGCAAATCTTAATCCCAATCTCCTTCATCAAAATTACCTTAAAAAACACTATTTTTGATGATGTATGCTATTCATCCATGTGCAACTCGCGTACATACGTTATTTTCTAGTGAGCAAACAATGTACACCCCTAATTTTGAGAAAAATAAAAATGTTTCGTACTTTTGGGTGGGGTTACGGATTTTCCCGATCCTAAACCCCCAATTTCTCGTACACAATGGAATGTAACCATCTCAACCTCTTTAGGACGGTATATAAGCACCTATGGGGGTGTATATGAGGAGAGACAACCTTGGTGCAATAATATTTTGTCCATTTGCAAGTTTCCTTATTCCTTGAATCTATGAGTAGTATCCCTTGATCTGGAAATTTACTTTCCAGTATCTCTTCCTCTCTCCTATATGATCATTGGGTGTGTTCCTATCCCTTATGGGTGATGTGAGCAAGTACTCCATTGTTGAGTTGATGCTTGAAGGGTTAATGGAGGGGCTTAGGTGGTTGGTTTCAAGACAGTGCCATCAGTCAAAATCAAGCTGTAACTCACCTATTCATGCTAATTAATAAAAGAGTTCTCTTTCCCTCCAATATATTTGCAATTATGTTTAACTAGTTCATATATGTTGAATTTGATTTACATATCTAGATTTACATATTGCCTTGATAATTTAATGCGATAACTACCTTGTTGCAGTATATACTTGGTTTCTTTTGCAGGTTGGAAGAGACTAAAGTCTGGAGCAAGTAAAAGGTCAAGGGTGAGGATCTTCATCGAATGTTTGGATTGAAGGTACGTGATCCTTATTTCTCTCTTCTAAGTAATCATTTCATTACTGATTTGTATGTTGGGGGCTAGTTTCAGCCTTTTACATACAATTGTGATCTGTTGTGACATAGACCCAAGGTCATAGGGTTGGAAATAGAATTGGTGATCATTCTGGGGAGATTTTTCTCCTAGTTTCGGTCGGTTCAAGGGATCTTGTGATTTCTTGTTTTTCTTGTTTTTTGGGCTTGTTGTCAAGCATTTACTACCTCAAAAGTTATTTCCAGTTTCTAGAACCTTCTTTATAATTGCAATTTCTCATTTTTGAGTTTTTGCTAAGGCATACATGCTTTGCCTTTGTATGAATCACGTATATACACGATTCACTTCAGTTTTAGTCACATACGTACGCTATTCATAGTCTACATAACAACATACACTTTTGGAAAATTGCTTTTAGGGCCATTTTTTGATGTCTGAGAAGTTCTGGGTTGGTTGTTCAATATTTCTTGAACCTTCTTTGGTTGGTTTTTGTCTTTGAATGTTATATCAAGTCTCTGTAAACTTGAAAATTTTGATTAAAAGTTCTTGTTCTTTGATTGGTTAATAATTTTTTCTATAAGGTTTTTTAGGTGGGTTGAAAGGTTAGTCTTTGAGTGGTTGGATTATACTTCCAGTTCATTGTTGTGTTTCAATGATCTTAGATTGTCTTCTTTCTTCTTCTTTGCATTCTTTCCTTTATTCATAAAAATAAAATACAAAATTGCATTGTAGTTGCATTTCATCTCTTTTTAGTAACAAAAAAAGACAAAATATATTGGTTGTTGGTTGTTTCTTCTCTTGTTCCCTTGCCTCTTAATTTTTTCAAGAAAATAACTCATTTTCTAGCACTCAGGTCTTTTATACATTTTTCTTGTTTTGAAAAAATTGTTGTTTTCAGTTTTTAGTAGCCTTTTTAGAAAAAGAAAAGAATCTTGTTTGCAAAGTTCCTTTATACTCTGTTTTTCATTGGCATTCAAAAGAGAAGGGCATTTTAGGCTTGCATTTCAAAGTATTCTTAGATCTTGCATACAAACAAAAATAAATCTTTCTCCATTTTCAAAAGCTCGTAAAAGAAGTGTATTGCATCTTTTCATTTGAAGGACACATTTGTTTATTAAGCACATTGTTCTTAAATCTTTTTCTTCTTGAGTCATACAAACATCACGAGTTTCGTCCTCGTTTCCGTGAGTAAAAAAACCAACTAAAATTAATGCTTAATCTAAAAATCATTAGAAAATTTCTTTTTAGGGTCCACCAACTAATTCAGGCTAGGGCCTTAGATTAGGCTGGAGAGGTAACTCTCCAAGGCTACGAAAAGAGACATATGAGTCTTTAATAGGGATTGAAAATCCAATTGTGGTATAAGCAGAGCCAAGAGCCTCCTCTAACACAAGAGATAAACATGAGGTCATGTGAGGAAGAGTAGAGGAGATAACCCTTTTGAAACTTGACCAAGCATAGCAGATTGAGTGTATTTGGGAGTTCTTTCTTGAAGTGACACTGACTCATCTGGTGTTAGTCCTCTGCAAATTTTGGACTCAGTTGAAGTTTTCGTGAAGTGATACTAGCCCTCTTGGTGTCAATCCTTTGGAAGCTTCATACTTAGTTTGGGATTTTTTGAAGTGACATTGGCCCTTTTGTAGACAGTCCTCTGGAAGAGCTTCGGACTTAGTTATCCTTCCCATACGCTCCATCTCAATTGTCGACTGTACCCCCTGGAGGTAGGCTGTGAGGGGTGTGTCATGGTAACTGAGACAGACTCTGCATCACATTGCCAGTACCCCTGGGGGGTGTCATCGTGAAGTCTTGACACTTGAGTCCGGAACGGTTGTCATTTGGAGGTCAGGGTAACTATTTCTTCGAGCCATTTGTTTGCCTTTATGAGTGCTTTGGACAATCAAGCTTCATCTCCTTGGGTTAGAAGCATTCAAAAGTGTATTTTTTGTTGGGATTTGGTGACAACGAATTCCTCTAATGATAGATCTGGATCCTATTATTCTGCGTTGGTTACAACTAAATAGACCAAGTTACAATATGGATAAGGATTGCATTTAATAATCAATTTCTTGTGTGAATGTATAAATTCATGTAAGCCCGTAGAGGCAGAACAACTAAGTGTGAGTGAGTTGATATAATCTCCATGATCTGAATAATAAGACAATCGATGCCTATGCTTCGTGGACGTAGCTCAATGTTTGGGTGAACCACGTGACATCCTTGTGTTCCTTATATGTGATTGTTAATTATCATTGTGAATTGTGTTTTCCACGTTTGAAATTCTAACAAGTGGTATTAGAGCTGGTTGGAGAAGTTTCAAATTCTTGGAGGAGTCGCAGAAGTGAAATCTATGTGAGGTGCGTCGATTTATACATCGTCGCAGGTCCCTCCTCTCGAAGGGTGTGACGTCTTATGAGCCAGCCTTCATGTACTCTCATTTTCTTAAAATCGCCACAGTCCAGCTACGTATTACAGTGCGTAAATTTTTAAAGATAACCACACTCCAAGTGAATCGTGAGGTGCGGACTCGCTACACTCCAAGTGAATCGTCAGGTGTGGACTCGCCGCACTCCAATGGTAGCGTGAGGTGCAGAAACGCTCATGATTTTCTTCTTGGAAATTTTAAGGTATGGTTCTTTGGAAAAGTAAAGGTGGAGGAGTTAATTAAAGTAAAAAATGTTTTTTAATTAACAAGTCACGAGGGTGGATATGTTTTTAATTTTTTTTTTTATGGAGTGAAAAGTTTAAGGTATAAAGGTGAATGCTTATGGAGTAAAACTTTTTCTTTATAATTTTTTTTATTAAACCTTTTTTATATATTATTAAATGGTTTTATGGAAAATATATAAATTTTTATTATTATAAACCTTTTCTGGTTATCATTTAACCTTATTTATTAAGGATCCACATTTTTCATCCATTGGTTAAAGAGCCAAGTATTATAAGCAATAGGTATTGGCAGATTTTTTGTGCTAATGGCTAAGATGCAGAGTTCGAAGTTTGAAGTTGAAAAGTTCAGCGATAAAAGAAACTTTGAGCTCTGGAAGCTCAAGATGCGGGATTTACTGGTGCAACAAGGGTTGCAAAAAGCATTGGCAGGCAAGTCAAAGAAACCAACAACCATGACAGAATGGGAATGGGAAGATCTGGATACGAAAGCTCTTAGTACCATTTGTTTATGAGGTTCTGTTTAATATCGTAGGAGAGGATACAACATCAGGCTTATGGAGCAAGTTGGAAAGTCTATATATGACAAAGTCCTTGACGAGCATAATCTACTTGAAGAGATAGTTGTACAGTTTGCGGATGAAAGAAGGTACAAAAATTGTTGACCATTTAAATACTTTCAATACCCTTATAGTTCAATTGACTAGTATGGAAGTTAAATTCGAAGATGAAGATAAGGCTATTACACTATTGTGTTTGTTGCTTGAATCTTGGGATAATCTAGTCACCTCTATTAGCTTTAGCTCAACAAAAGTTTTAGATTATGACTCTATTGTGGGAACTTTGTTGGCTGAGGAGATGAGGAGAAAATCTAGTAAAGAAACCTCAACTTCAGAGGTGATGCTGATCAGAGGTCGAACTAAAGAGCATAATGAGAGAAGTTCTTCTCGATCTAAGTCAAGACATAGAAAGGGTAAAGCAAAGTGTTGGTACTGTGGCAAAACATGACATATCAAGAAAGATTGTTGGAAGAGAAAGGAATCTGAGGAAAACTCTGCGAAGGAAGAAAATTTGGCTGTAACAAATTCAGGTATAATTGATCAAGTTTTATCCGTTTCTAGTAATTTACAATATCAAGAAGAATGGCAGTTAGATTCAGGTGCCTCCCACCACATGTGCTCACATAGAAATTGGGTCATTTCTTACCAATCTATTGATGAGGGTGTAGTGTTTATGGGAAATGGTATTCCTTGTAAAACTGTTGGGGTTGGCAGTATTAGAATTAGAATGTTCGATGGTATTGTTAGGGAATTAACGGATGTTAGATATGTACTTGAGCTTAAATAAAATTTGATTTCATTAGGAGTGTTAGATTCTTGTGGATATAAGTATACAGGTCAAGGTGGAGCACTCACATTGTTGAAAGGTAATTTAGTAGTGATGAGGGAAACAAAGGTTGATAACCTTTATAAGTTGGAAGAGAGTACTGAAGTGGCATCTGAAGTGATAGATGTATCTTCTTGTTTATGACAGAAGCATCAAAGTCATAAGAGAAAGAAAGAATTGCAGGTACTAGTAAGTGGTAAATCATTTCCAAACTTAAAATCTTTGTTTCTGAATTCCCGCTTGTTTAATATCTCTGCAAGTTATGATGGTGGCATAAAGGGATGTTGTGTGTGGGATCCTACTTCTCACAAGGTCATCATTGACAGAGATATAGTATGTATGGAACAACCAAAATGGTTGATTCAAGATCACAACGGTAAATTTGTTTGCATGTTAGAAAATTCATTGTATGGCCTATTGGTACCCATGCAAATATACAAGAGGTTTGAATCCTTCATAGTGAGTCAAATTTTTTCAAAGGGTAGGAATGACTATACAGTTTATAGTACATTCACAGTCTTGATGTTCTTTGTTGATGATATGCTCGATGCAAGCTGAAGCATGGATAAAATCAATAAGAAAATGACTCAGGTGGACAGGACAATTCAGACGAGGGATCAAGGAGCAACAAAACAAATTAAGGGCATGGAAGTATACATAGATGGTAATGGTAAGTTGTAGTTGGAGTTTAGTGTGAACATTGTAAAACCAATTTTTATCCCTCTTGCTTTCCATTATAAGTTTTCTTCAAGCATAGGTCTTGTCTATACAGAAAAAAAGGTTATGTCTTGTGTAAGTTCAGTAGGAGGTATGTTGTATTTGATGAAATGGTTAAGACCATATGTTTCACATGCTTATGATGTTGTCAGATACGTGATAGATTCAAGTGTTGCAGTGAAATGGGTGCTTCAACATTTGAGAAGCACAAATGTCACCTATAATGGTTACACTAAGATGGTCTGTGATAATTGTAATGTATATTTTACAGGGGTTTTGGATAGGAGGAGATCTATCACTAAATATGTCTCACAACACAGTTGTGGAAGATATGTTGGAGGTGGAGTGACCCCTCAGGAAATCCAAAGTCGTGCAAGTCACACATGTGAGATCATGAAACCGGTTTTATTAGAGAAGCTGCAGTGGTGCTTGGTTTCTCTTAGCTTGCAAAAAAGGTGATGAACAAAAGGAAGGAGCAAGGTATCATGTTAATTGTTGTTAAGGTGGAGATTGTTGGGATTTGGTGAAAACGAATTCCTCTAATGATAGATATGGATCCTATTATTCTGCGTTGGTTACAACTAAATAGACCAAGTTAGAATATGGATAGGGATTGCATTTAATAATCTGTTTATTGTGTGAATGTATAAATTCATGTAAGCCCGTAGAGGCAGAATGACCGAGCATGAGTGAGTTGATGTAATCTCCATGATCTGAATAATAAGACAACCGATGCCTATGCTTGGTGGACGTAGCCCAACATTTGGGTGAACCACGTGAAATACCTGTGTTCCTTGTATGTGTGATTGTTAATTATCATTGTGAATTGTGTTTTCCGTGTTTGCAATTCTAACAATTTTCTTGGTTTCCATCCCTTTTTAGATTTTTAGTTGGGTGCTCTATGTTTTTAGTTTGGAATTTAGTGAGTATGTCGAGAACTACCTTGAATCATCGATTCAAAGTGGAAGACCAATTGATTCATTGTTCTCAAAGTGTTCAAGGCCTTTCGCTAGAAAGGGTGGAGCCATCGCCGCTTCCATGAAGGTGAAGGTCAGACCATGCCAGTACTATTGAGTCTCCTGACTCCGGGGAAATTGTTCCTGAGCCCATGCCTTTAGGAGAAATCACTTCTACACCGAAGGTAACGTGAATTTTCGATCTTGAAGTTGAAGGCTTCATTAGACCTTGGAATCCTCTGTTAACTAGACCTTACAATCCACTTCTCATGCAAGTAGCAAATTTTGAGGTTGCAAACACTCAAGTTTTTTTGGATCCAACGACATATCATGGGAGATAATAATAACATTCTTGAGAGTGGGAGTCTGTATACTCCTCTTTCGGTGATAGAAGGAGGGGGAACAATACCTCCTCTTCCCTTAACCCAGATGACGAGCGTCGTTCAAGTAACAACATCTCCTTTGATTAGTGGTTTATTTCATTGTCATCCAGACCCACTTCTACCGTGGCTGGTACTCATGTTAGGATATTGAGACACTTAGGATTTAGTTAAGATCTATTTCGTCTAATGTGTTATTAGGTAAAAGTGTGTTTCTTTAGTATGCATTTGTAGTTAGGAAATTCGACGATCACGATATGTTCCCGACATAGAGTGATCTGACGGTTCATATTCTTCTCAATCTTAAAGACCATTTATTTGTGGCTTAGCACCCGATTGGTCCATGATCTCTATTTAAAGAGCATGGAGGGTCATTTTTCAATGATCGGCTGTGATTAAACTCTCTTGTAAAATATCTCTATAATCTTTTTCTTTTGCATTAATAAACTGCTCCAAGTGGTCACGTTGGTTGGGGTCGTGGATGTTTCCCCGTAGGGGTTTTACCACGTCAAAAAATTGGTGTGTTGATCTTTGATCTAGTTGTGTGAGTGGTTGTTGAAGGTGTTAGTTGTCTCTTGGAATACCTATGTTGTCGAACATGGTATCAGAGCATGTTTGAAGACCCGCTCATGTTGTAGATCGAGATCGTGAAGCCGATTTGCCTCATCTCCATTTTATGTTATTTCAGTACATTTATGGGTCGAGAGGATTGTTCCATTGCGTCCGGAGCGCTCGTTTTAGTTAATAAATTTTTTTGTTTCACTCGAAAATGTTTATGTTTGCCCAAGATACGACCATTTCAGCTAGATACAGAGGTATAAACCCTGAATATGCCCTTTTTAAATTTTGTAGAGTATTATTTCGGTTTTATATTGTTTGTTTCTGGGTTGCTACTCTTTTAGATCTGCGTATTCTCTTTGCCCCGTGCCCTGTGCGATCTCGTCAAATCAGAAACAGATAGGAAAATGTGCATTTTTTTAGTAAGCGAACCGAAATCTAACCCTTGTTGTCATCGAGAAGAGAATTTTTTTTCTTGTGTGAAAATATTTTTTTTTTAGCATGTTCAACAACAACAACAACAATCCTCCTACTAAATAATACAATATGTTTTGCTAGCCCACTTTGTTAAAAATTGTCTTATTAAGTAAGAGGTATTGAGTTCAAGTCTCTCTTTTTATTACCTTTTTTGAAAAAGTTCATGCTCCATTGTAAAGTGTATTTAATTTCAAGTATAAAAGTGAATCACTATACGTAGCTTTAATATTTTATTTTAGAGTTATTTATTTTGCATGCAATTTTTCTTTTATAAATTAACTTCATTGTAAAAGTGACTCCCACTTCTTTTTATAAAACTGAGTCACTTCATAAAACAACTTATTTGTAAAAGTGAGGTTATTTTGAGGGGTATCACCACCACATGGTTATTTGGTTATCGTTTATGCTTTTTTTTAAAAGGGCATAACTTTCACATCCGAAGTCCGTTTTCAGTGCCGTTTTTTTTAAAACAACCTAACTTTTCGATATATTTCTATCCAGATCATAAGTTTCAGTTTTTAAATCCATATTATCTGCATATTTAATATGGATTCTTCCAGTAATCTTTTTCTTATCAACACCAACTACTTCCAATGGAAATCTCATATGGAGGATTTATTAAGAAGTAAAGGCTTGTAACAGATTACCTTGGGAAAGGAAAAAGAACCCACTGATGTTGATAAGAAAGTCAAATGGGCTAATAGGAGTGATGAAGCACGTGGACTGATCAAAATGCCCATCTCTCATGATTTAAGGTTCCACCTTCAAGAAATTGATGACCCCGATGAAACTTGGGAAAAGCTTGAATCTATGTTTGGTAAACACAATATTATTCGAGCACATCATATAGAAAATCAAATACTGACTTTAAGTCCAAATTATTTTTCATGAATTGAAGACTGTTATCCGCTAGCCTAGGGATAACTAAGGAGATCATGTCTTGAGGCCCACAGGTCCTAGACATGGAGTACCGAGAGCCAGACGACTTGAGCATGGCCCTGGAGGGCCCCTCTTTTCTTCAATGCAGTCCATGTATCACCAACAACAATATACATCACACCAACCTAGTCCTGAAGTAGCAGTGAGTCTTGCTCCATGAGGTAATGAGTTCGGGTTTCATGGTATGTATCACTCTAATTTTTGAAGCAATTGAATACATTGTATTGAATCCTTCTGCATTTCATAACGTTTGCTTGGAAATTATGCTATTTGCCTCATTCATACCTGGAAGGGTGACATGTTTCCCTAGTAAGTTTATTTACCTTTAGGATGGGTTGTTACTGGGTGGGTCTGTGAAAATTCATCGGTCGTTCCCTCCATACTTACCACTTTCCATATCTATCTCTTTCATCTCCCCTATCCTTGTTTGGGCATTGGGATTGACTACACTAGGAAGGGTTGTACCTTACCTTGTGGGAATAAGGGGCTAAAGGACCAGAGGGTAAAAGTAGCTAACAAGAGTTAAAAATCCAATTTTGAAACCTTTGAGATGTTTCTCCCAGGGATCCCCGAGAAAGCAGTGAAAAACTTCTCAGTAAGAAAAGGGGACCCATAAGATAAGATAAACACTCAAGGTACTAGTTGATGGATAGGGGGTCTCATCACAAGTTGACCTATTATGACCATGGGCATGTAGCTATATGACACTACCACCTATTTGGTCACCAAGCCAGGGTAGCGGCTCTTGGTGACATATCCAAGAGAAAGTGGGTGTCATCACGAGCAAACCTTCTCATTTTCGTGAAATGTTTGTGGATAACATTGTCACCTCTGGTCATCAAGCTAAGACAATGACCCTTAACTATTTCCTTGAAGCACAAGAGAAAAAGATCAAAATAAATAAAGCTAAGAGTAAAAGGCAATGAATGGGCTAGGAAACAATTGCATTCATGACAATGTGCAACCCGTTCTCTACAAAGACATCCATAGGTAAGACTTTACATTTCTCTGTTATCACATGCACCCCATACCCAAATATTTACCCCATGCCACCTCATACACTTACATGACTTGGACTAGACTCCACCTGGGAAACACCCCAAACTTAAGAGAAGTTAGCCCAATAGGACACCCTGAGACCCTCTCCAAAACTAACTTGTCAAATTGCACAACATATTTGAGCATTTGTTTTGGGTTAAAGGGGGTTTGATGCACATGTTCGGGTAATTCAATTATTAGATGTGATTTACATGCCATGATCGTTGTGACTTATGAACCCCTGCAGGCGTACTTGTTGATGTCGCAGGACCTTTCCTGGTGGACAGGTACACATGAGGGAATGATTAGCTCAGACCTTCATGGGGGCTCAAAGCCCACAGATGGATTTTGAAACCCCAACCAAAGGTAAGAAGAGATTGAAGACTTGCACTAGATGAAGGAAGGACATTACCTTTGGAGGCACTGTGGAAGACCTAAACCTAAGGTTTCGTTCTCCTCCAACTTGGATGTTAGCCCTTAAGGGTCCTATACGTCACCATGATAGCCTTAAACGTCATCCAGAGCTAGGGTTTCATCTTTGGAGGCACTTGTGAATATGGTGGCACGTGTGGGCATCATTTTTTAGGCCTATGGAGGCCAAGAGTTCCACTTTCCTTGCTCAACGTTCCACATATGGGGCTCAATGTCACCTTAGAAGGGCATGATGTCAACCTTGGAGGAGATTTTAGATGCAAATTAAATTTATTTTGGTAAAAGTGTATTTTTTCAGTAAACTAGCCAGGTCAGCCCTGATTTTGACCTAAAATTAATTAAAGGTCAAACTATTGTATAAATAAACATAAAGTGACATTTCTTTAAACATAACTTGTCATTGGAGGACAAGAGGTCTGAAATTTGCACCCTATTAGGGTTATTGGATGAAATAGTGAGGCACTACTCTTGTTTAAGACTTATCTTTGCAACTTGGATCAATTTTTGAAGTTTTATGGTGATCTTGCATGGTTATATATTCATGATTATTCTTGGTGCAAGTAAAATATGGATTTTGTCATCTATTGAATGGTTTATTATATGGTTATATTTACTCATATAAGATTATGAAATTGCATGGTATATTTAATGCTTGAAGTAAGAAACTTAAGTTGCTACTTGCTTACTTTTTTATTTGCCAAGCTTTCACTAAATTGATATAGGAAGTAGTGAAAACCTAGAGCCCTAAAGTGCTAGCACTCTATAGGTTTGCATTTGGTTATTGTTGCATAAGTTTTACTCCATAAAAAGGCTAAGGAGAGCAATGTGCTAGGGCCTGGAAGTGCCAAAACCCTAGCACTTTGTTTCTTGAGGTTAAAATCTAGGAGGACTTAAGTTGCTACTCCTCCTAGGATTTTTTTCCCTCTTAGACTTTTGTGTATTATCATCAATTATCAGCCTTAGAAGAAGCCACCAACTTTGACCCCATCACCCTAGAAGACACTAGTTTCTTACCTCAACTCTTTGACAAGGCTTCAAACCTCTTCTTCTACTTGATACCTTACTAAAATAGCCTTTCCTAAATTACTAACTACTAAAGCTTGTTGTTGCTACAACAATTATTTTGCAGCCCTAACAAGCACATTAATTAAGCTAACCTACATAGAAATTTGCACTAACCTAGGTGTCATCACCCTAGGTTCTAGTCTTCCCTTTGGTACATTTCTAAAGAGAAAATTCTGAAGTTGTTACTTCTGTCATAGCTACTGTTGCAACCCCTAAAAAACCCTAAAATCATCCATAAAACCATTGAGCATTTGTACTAAGCAAACTATAATAATTGGATATCGAAGTAGTTGTCTTATTGCTTTATTATAGTACTTTTTTGAAGTGGTTTCTATTGTTGTCCTCATCATTAATTAATGTTGTTATAAATGTTTGGATATCCATTTATTGACTTGTATTAATCTTGAAAATCGTGAGTGACAAAGTATTATCAAGTTTGCAAGACCTTTTATATCTTTTCTTGTCATCATAACTTGCAATTTTCAAGATACATTGTTGCTACTATAATCTCGTATTTATGGTATATAACTTGCTCTAGAAACAAATAATTTGTCTAAGAAGTCATTGACTATAATCGTTGATATCATTGTTACTACTAACATTAGATATTTCATTGGTAAAGGGAAGGTACAAACCCCTTTCACTTTCCCTTGTCCCTTTAAACTTTACCTAAGTGACTTCTTTCGTTGAGTGACCTAGAGATAGGGGTTGGTTTTCACCGTGTTTTTCTGCCTTTCATCAACCAAATAGGTCTTGGGAAATCTCTCTTGGAGTGAATTTTTCCTCCTCCTAAAGATAAAGAGGTACCCTATTGGGGTGACAGTGATAGGGCTACCTCTGTGGTACATCAATCTAAGCCTACTTGCCTTTAGGATTTGGGCAAGTATCAATTATGCGATAACAAAGACTACATATCTAAGTTCAAAACACTCAGAATTTTATGTCAAGAATGTGAGATAAAGATGGAGGAAGAGCGTTGCATCTATATTATTCTTTCTAAGCTAGGTAGTTCATATTTTGTGTTTGTATCCACCTTTTATGCCATGAGAGAGGCTCTGGGGAAAACATATAAAAACCCACTCTTGAGTCCTTTTGTGTTTCTTTGATTAGACAGGAAGATAAGCTTGTAGAACTTGGAGTGATCAACACTGCAGGTACCTCCAACAAATCCTTAGACACCCAGTAGAAAGATAAACCCAAGAATCCCAAGAAGCAATGTCCTTGCCACAGGAACAAGCAACATAAGGGTCCCAAACCCACTCAGACAACGTCAGCTCCTAATGGTGACAAAAGAGAAAAATCTAAAAATAAGAAGACTAACATACATAACAACTTTTGTGATAAAGATGGTCATGATCAGTCCAAATGTTTCAAGAAAATGACAGCTTTAGAAGCAATGATGAAGAAACACAACGTCAGTATTGATTCTACTTCTTCTTCTTCTTCTCATGGTCATGCACTTTATGCTTCTAGTTTCTCCTTCAATGCAACTTCTACTTCTTTTGATGAGTGGATTATTGATTCTAGAGCACCTTATCATATGGCTAAGGATAAATACATATTTTTTGATCTAAATGAATGTAGCACCGAGAAAATATTTGTTGGTGATGATAGATCTCTTAGTGTTGAAGGATCTGGAACAAATCAAGTAGATAATGGTCATTTCAATGATGTATTATGTGTTCCAAGTCTTTCTTGTAAACTTCTATCAATATATCAAATCACTCATTCATGTGAAGGTAAAACCATAGAGTTTTCACCTCACCAAGTTGTAATCAAGGATCTAAAAGATCCTGAGCATGTTCTTGCAACTGGAATTGTTGATCATATTACTAGGTTGTACAAGTTTGACAACTTTGGGTCATCATCTTGTCCTTCAATTTTGATTGCTCATAGCAATTACTTGAGCAAACTTTGGCATGAGCAGTTTGGTCATCTAAACTATCGCTCATTGCAACAACTATGTAATCAACAGATGGTGACTGGTCTTCCTCTTGTTTCATGCAAAAATGGTGTTTGTGCCGATTGTGTTCTCAACAAACATCATTGGGAAAGTTTTGACAAACGTGCCTCTTGGTATGCCTCGGGCCATTTGCAGCTTGTTGACAATGACTTGTGTGGTCCACTTTCTTCTCCTTCTTTTTCTGGGTGCAAGTATTTCTTAACTTTCATTGATGACTTTTCCATACGTACTTGGGTTTACTTCTTAAAACTTAAGAGCAAAGTTTTTGGCCTACAAACCCCTTGTAGAAAATAAATCTGGACATCAAATTCAAAGGTTAAGAACAAATAATGGAGGCGAATATGTGAACAATAATTTTACAAGTTACTGCACTACACAAGGTATCCAAATGCAACACACTGTTCCATATACACCACAACAAAATGGTGTTTTTGAGAGAAAGAACCACACATTAAAAGAAATGGCTAATTGTATGATCCAATCTAAGGGATTAAGTCTAAAGTATTAGGCGAAAGCCATCAACTATGCAAATTAGATAGTAAATCAAACTCCCACAAAGGATCTTAAAACATAACACTGGAAGAAGCTTGCACTAAAATTAAACCAGATGTAAGTCACTTCTGTGTATTTGGCAGTATAGCATGGGCTCACATTCCTGATGAGAAAAGGAAAGCATTGCAGCCTAAAAATGAGAAGTGTATATTTGTTGGTTATTATGAAGATGTCAAAGGTTTTAGACTTCTTCAACGACATTGTAATGGAATTATTATTAGAAGAGATGTTAAATTTGATGAAAATCTCTTGGTCTACGAGATTAATTCGATGATTGTGCCTTCTTCAGCCTGCGTTTGTGCCTTCTTTTGTTCCTATTCTAGTTTCTTCTTCAGATGATGACAGTGAGGATGAAAATCCACCTCTGCCTATTCACCTTCCTCCATATGAGTCCATTGAACTTGAACCGACACCAACACCACCGCTTCCTAGATGGGTTTGTTCAACACGAGAAGTAGTTGGTGATTTTGTCGTTTATCCTTCAGATCAACGTCAAACATGTTCTCAGTTCCAACGAGCCTCTTCTCTTTTGGATCAAGTTTCAGAGACTCATGATCGAGAGAATTTTTCAGAAGCTTCAGGTCATCTAGATTGGGATACAACAATGAATGAGGAGTATCGTACCTTAATGGAAAACTATACTTGGGATCTTGTACCTCTTCCAAAAGGAAGAAAACTTGTCAGATGTAAATGGGTCTATAGAAATAAGTATGCATCATATGGAAGTGTTGAAAGACACAAAGATTGGTTAGTTGCCAAAGGATTTTCCCAAGTTGAAGGAATTGACTATAATGAAACCTTTTCCCCTGTAGACAAAATGAATTACATTTGCCTTGTTCTTTCCCTTTCTACCTCACATAAATGGGAGGTCCATCAGATGGATGTTAAATCTGCCTTCTTGCATGGGGATTTGCAAGAAGAAATATACATGGAACAACCTTCTGGCTATGTCTAGAATGAATCTAGCCTTGTTTATCACCTTAAGAAATCTCTCTATGGTCTTAAGCAAGCTCCCTAAGCTTGGTATGCCAAAATGGACAACTTTCTTATTGACATCAGATTTTCTAGATGTCATTCTGATCCTAATGTGTATACCCAGAAAGTAGGAATCCATCTCATAATCCTTGTCCTTTATGTTTATGACCTTATCATTACTAGTAGTGACTCAAAACTTTTAAACCATGTGAAAACTATCCTTAAGAAGAAATTTGAAATGACAGACTTAGGCTTTTTGCACTATTTCCTTGGCCTCCAATTTTTGCAAACCAATGAAGGGATTTTTCTTTCCCAGTCTAAGGATGCTTGTGCCCTTCTTTGTCACTTTCACATGGAATATTGTAAACCAACCCCTTCTTCCTTCTAGTCTGGAGTCAATATTTCTGCCACTTGTACTTCTCCCAAAGTTGATGCCACCTTGTACCGTCAGTTAGTTGGTAGCCTCTTATACTTGACTCATACCCATCTTGATCTTTCCTTTTTTGTTGGTCTTGTTGCTTGGTATATGCAAACACCCCATGAAAGCCATTGGAAAACAACTACAAGTATACTTTGGTATGTTCGGGGTACAGTTCAGTTCAGGATACATTATAGTTCAGGGGGACTCCTTTATTGGCTGGTTTCATTGATTTAGATTGGGATGGCGACCTTAATGATCGAAAGTCTACTGCAGGTTATGTTTTCAGCCTTGGTTTAGGACTTGTCACTTGGGCTTGTAAGAAACAACAAGCCATTGCACTTTCTTCAGTAGAAGCAGAGAATCGAGAAATGGTAAATGAAAGTCAGGAAGCCTTGTAGCTTTGACAGATCCTTTTAGAGTTTGGATTCCAGCAACAACATCCAACCAACCTTTATTACAACATTAAGAGTTCCATCAAGCTCGCCAAAGACCCACTTCAACATCAATGCAACAAACACATTGAGCTACACATGCACTTCATCATAAATCTCATTCATGATCAAGTTATTGAAGTGCTTTTTTTCCCTACAGAAGATCACGTTGCAGACATTTTCACAAAGTCTCTTACAGAAGTGAATTTTTCCAAACTTCAGTCTATGTTAAGAGTTCATGAAGTTGTCATTAAGGGGGGATAGGCTCTAATTCATCCTTCCTTCTCCTATTGTGTCACTATTGTAAATCCTTCAATCCTATCCCAAGTTGTTATTAAAGGGGGATGTTAGGATATTTAGACACTTTGGGGTTAGTTAAGATCTACTTGGTCTAATGTGTCGTTAGGTAAAAGTGTGTTTCTTAGTGTGTTTCTTTAGTATGCATTTGTAGTTAGGAAATCCGACTGTCACAATATGTTATCGACATAGAGTGATCTGACGGTTCATATGTGTAAGTTTTAAACCTGCGAAGTAAAGCAATGCATATAGATTCTTAAGCAATACATAAATTAATCAATGGCTCATACACAGAGTACACAGAGATTTTTACCGGAAACCCTCAACCGGGAAAACCTTTCTTATTTTCATTAT
>ML847579.1:34644-65615 GCA_009831015.1 Picea engelmannii | reverse complement strand
GATGGAATTTTAGTGCATTTAATACAATGTTTTTGAATTTTGTTATCTTATCTTCACAATTCTTCTTGTTTAGATAAGATTTTAAGGTGCCCTCGAGAATTCATCACCATTCCATGCTCTAATTCCCATCAATTCTTATGCTTCTACTCAATGTTATGAGTTATCAAGCCTACATGAATAACCTTATCTTTCTTTTTATCTACATTATATTCATTGTTTGGTGGGGATTTGTTAAGATCTTGAATTGGTTTGAGGGATTCAACTTGTCTTTTAGAGCTACAAAGATGGGTGGGTGCTACAAATTTGCTTCCTTCGACAAATTCAAACCTTAGGACCTCCTTAATAACAACTTTCTTGGATTCTTCAAGGTACATATCTTCCATTGTTTCTTGCATTAGAGGTTTGATGGTAATTTATTTAGGCACATTGGAGATGTGTGATGATTTCATAGGATGTCCCCTTTATGTTAGAAATTACTTAAGTAGACCAGGTTTTCCCTTATACTCTTGTTCATTTTGTCCATCCTTGTAGTTTGCAACGAAATGATTTAACAAGAGGCTTGGTGAGTGATGAAGTGATTTACCATGTTTTTATCAAATCAATGAATCTCGCATCAATGTATAAGCAATTATGGTATTAATTATACGCAATTAAGTAAAGAGGCCTATGAAGTATAATATATTATTGATTACTGAATGAATGATTGATCTCCAATGAAAATGAACCCTGAGTATAAATATATACTCCCAAGGAATATTTATGAAAAAATGTGCTTTCTAATTAAGTAGGCACTATTACTATTATTATTTATATTTCAACTTCTTCTTATTAATTGTTTCATTGTTTTTGTAACTCGATCATCTTTAAACTTAAGGGGATGCAATATTTAAATCAAATTTATATTATTTGTTTGGGTGTCTTCTTTTATATTCTAATAGTTAGTCAAGCCTCAAAATCTCTAGTCCAACATATTTCGAGCATACTCATATATGAGAATAAATAACAATGACAAATAATCTATTTTTTTCAACTTGAACAATTTAGGTTTGTGTTTTAGATACAATATTCTTTAAAATCAATAATTAAATATTTTTATTAACAACGCCCTAATGATATATTACAATATAAACCGATTTGCAGGTTAGGCACTCTAAAGGAAGTGGCATAGTGATACCTTCTTATTAGACATGTAAAAATATAAAGCAAGGTTGTCATTTTAGTCTATGTAATGGATTACTTCTCTAAAATCAAAATATTTTCATTTTGGCACTCACTTGATTCCTATGGTGGGAGTTATAAACTCTTATTGTATTACACCAAAACATTTTATTAGCCCCTGCCTACCCAAGGGACTATTATTTCCACTTTTTAGTTCCTACCTAAACAAGAGACTATTGTTTCTTCTTTTTCAATTAACTTATTTTTTTCTACAAAAAATTTCACTTTATATTCATATAGCAAATATAAAAAGTTCTACACAAGAAAGCCTAGGCAAAAAAGCACGAAGGCATCTGAACGAGAGTAAAACGATAACATATACTAGTCATCCTGAGGAAAAGGATACAAAAAATAACAGCCTGGATGTACAGAATCTAAGATATACAGTGTCATAGATAGAAATCTCATATCAACTAAAGACAACAAAACCATCAAAAAACAAAGTCCAGCAGGACCAAAACAGAATTAAAAGAGTTCAAGTGCCAAGTGAGGGCCTTCATGATCCCCCACACATTGGAAGTAAACAATTGTCCCTGGAGCTTGATGAAGAGCTTGTTTTGATAGTGTTTGTTATTGAATTGTATTCACGATAAATATGATGAAAGGAAATGGAGTGAAATTTGTTGAGTAATTCGTGAATTCTCTCCTTCCATCCCTCCAAGTTGTGAACCTGCAGCTGACCCTTATCACAAAGTCAGTCAATGACTATATTGGAGTCACCATATATTTAAATCTCTGATAAATCCAGCCTGACAGCCAAAGTGAGAAGAGCCCAGGCTCCGAGTAAGTCTGCTCTAGTATTGGTCCCCGGACCACAGTTAAATAAACATTTGTAAGTTCTATGATATGTTGTCTTAATAACACCTCTCGCACCACAGTTTTGACCTGACATTGAAGCTACCCCGTCAAACCATCCAATGTCCACATTATCAGACCAATCTGTGGGAACTCTGGAAACATCTAGCAGCAACTGTCTTCTAGATTTCTTGTGGATTTTCTCTGAACATAAGTCTCACAAAAAGGAAAGGGTTCTGTAAGATACCCTCTGAATAGAAGGTGTTCCATTCTCAAATAAAACAAGGTTCCTCTCTAACCAAATTAACCAGCAAAGAAAGATCGGTAATAGAGGAAAAGGAAAAAATTGTTGCATCCATTTTTTAAAACATTCAGATATGGAATCCCCCTGCCAGCTACCAGTGAAATTTAAATTGTGCAAACTCTGTCCCAAACACCACAGGTGAAATCACATCCAACGAAGAGGTGTAAGTTCGATTCTGAATTATTTTTACATAGATAACAGATGCTCGAACCTTCAAATCCTCTGCATTGCAAGTTGTTCCAAAGTAGTAGTTTGTTCTCCTCAAGAAGCCAACTGAAAAGCTTTAGTTTTAAAGGACATCCACCTCTCCAGATAATATTTCTCCAGCCACTAATCAGAAAAGGATGTTTTTTGGCTTCTATGACCTCGTATGCATTTTTAACTGAGATTTTGCATGTGCGATCTCCTCCAAGACAATGTAATACATTTGGTCTTTGAGTTAGCTAAATGCCACTGTGAATAAGAAGCTCTCTGTAGTTTTGCCACTCTATTGAAAGGGTCCCTCCTAAGTTCAAATCAATAGAAGTGAACCAATTATGTCCAAAGATTCCCAGGCGAGAAGGGCATGAAGCCTGAAAGAGGAAAAAAAGTCCACGAAGTTTAAGTGCTTGAATCAGATCGTCCGACAAGAAGAAAGACGATCCCAATCCAAGTATCTGATCCTTGCCTATATGGATTGAGGAGCCTGATCCAGGGCATCGGGAGAGACCATGAACTAGCAGGTGAAAAGTTTTGGTCAGATATTTCCAAGTCAGGGAACCCCGATTGCAAGAAACCGAGTCTAATCTGAGCCAACTTTCAATAGTGAAGGATGGAAAATATTTGGATTTAATGACTCAATGTCAGAGTCCATCCACCTTTAAGGCTCGCCAAAGATATTTCACTGCCATAGCTTGATTGAAGCTAAAAACATTCCTTATCCCCCAACCCCCAAATCTCTTAGGTCTGGCTATGTGGTACCAATTGCACAGATGAAAGCCCTTTTTTTTTCCATTCCATGGAAAATTAAAAGCAAGTTGTCAAATACGGTGAAGAATGGAGACATGAATGTTTGCCATAGCCATCCAGTAGATCGGCTGGCTTTCTAGGACAGCCTTGACTAACACAAGTCTGCCCCCCATAAATAACCAATTATTGCACCAGTGGTTGATTTTGTATTCATATTTCAGCAAAAGCCAATTCCAGTCTTCTGCTCTATAAATGTCTACTTTCAAAATGTAATTGACATACTTAAATCCAGTGGCAAGGTTATTAATTGTGAAATTGAAAGTAAATTTAATAGAATCCAGAACAAATTGATGAACTCCAAACTGATAAAAGGAGGTTTTCTAGTTGTTAATCTGTAATCCAGTTGCACTACAGAATAAAGTCAAAAGATCTTTAATCACCTGCCATTCAGATAAGGATGCCTTGTTCAAGATAAGAAGATCATATGCAAATAGAAGATGTAGAATTCGGACAACTCTTGAGACATTGATACCTGTGAGCAATCCCTCTCTTTGTTTATTCTTGAAAGCCAAACTCAGGCCTTCCATAACTAAAGTAAATAACAATTGGGAGAGTGGGCATCCCTGTCTAAGCCCCTTTCCACTGATGAAGAAATCAGATGGTTCTCCATTAATGAGAACAACAAAAGTTGTGGAAGAGACACAACCCATGATCCAATTGGTTGTAGTAAGGCCAAAACCACATTGAAGAAGAACCAGTCTAAGATAGTCCCAGCTTATGGAATCATAAGCTTTTTTCAGATCAATTTTGCGGATCAAAGCTTGAGGATTCTTTTCTCTGATACTGTGTATGCATTCCTAGGCTGATCCAAGAGCATCAGTGATTTGTCTTGCTTTTAAAAAACTGAATTGTTCTTCTGAAATAGAGTGGGACAAGATGGGCCTGATATGATTAGCTATAATTTTAGAGATGATCTTATAGTAGAGATTGCAGAGTGCAATAGGATGGAAATCACTAAAAGATATCGACCCATTCAGTTTAGGAATGAGGGTTAAAAATGTAGAGTTGATAGATCTGTTCACCGATCCAGTTAATCTGGTTTCTTCCACTGCCTCTAATAATTCATCAGCAAGAAGCTCAAAATGTTGTAAGTAGAACTCCACTGACCACCCGTCAGGACCAGGACTCTTGTCCTTGGTGAAGCCCCGGAGGATGTCCAGGATTTTTTTTTTTGTACATGGGCTTTCCAACTAATGAACCTCCTCTTCTATAGTCATTCTTGGATAAAGGTGAACTGAAGCAATTTGATCAATGATAGAATTATTAGTGTCTTTATAAAAGGTGTTGAAATGTCTCACTACTTCTTTCTTAATTTCTTCCTGTCCAGTATGTATTTGATTTGATTCATCTTTAACTTCCCAAAGATGTTTTTAGTTCCTCCTAAAACTGGCAAACCTATGAAAATAGGCAGTATTCTTATCTCCTGAATGAATCCAAGTAGCCCGGATTTTAAGTCTCCAAAGATCCTTTTCTGCCTTCATAATTCTTTTTCTTTCCACTCCAAGTTCTATCAGCCGAGGATTGATTTGTGCATGTGGGCTAATATCTAGACTTTCATTTGAGAGCCAGATTAATTCTACTTCAATTCTACTTCAATGTTATCCAAGAGAAGGTGTTCCTTTTTCTTTTGATCTGTTATCCACTTTTTGACTTTTGATTTTAGAAAGATGAGTTTTTGAACCAGTCTACTATGAGCCCCTTCTCTTGGAGAACTCTGTCTATTTATCCAAACATCTCTGACAAAGTTGTTGAAGTGCACATCTTTCAAGTGAGTCAAATTAAATTTAAAAGAAAGAGCAACTAGGCAAATGCCAAAATCTAGTTGGAGTATCATAGGAGCATGGTTGGATATGAAAGGTAATTCAACCCATGATTGAAAGCAAGTAGATAAGTTAAGTAGAGTAGTAGAACAAAAAACCATGTCCAGTATTTTTTGAATACCTTCTATGCTCAGTATGTCGTTGTGCCAAGTAGGCACCAATTCAGGGGGCTTAACATCCACTAAGTGATGAGACGAAAAAAAATCTCTAAAGTAGGTTGCTTGTGGGTCCAATAGTGGTTTCTTCCCCCAAATTTCTTCAGAGCCAGTAGAAAAATTTAAATCACCTGCAGTGATAAGGTTGTTAAGGTCTAGTAAACCCTTAGCTTCCAGAAGACCCCAAAATCGTCTTCGAACTGTATTTGGCCCATAAACATTGATCAAGTTAAGGCTTCTTTTATCTGGTAAGTGAACACCTGATAAGATAATGCCGCCTGCACAATGAAAAGATAAGAGATCAAGTATGTTTGGGTTCCACACCACCAGAAGTCCACCAAACTTCCCCATCAAGCTCACAACACTAAACATCTAGGTAGGACGAAGTGGAAGTAAAAACTTCCTTGCCTTTTCATCATCAACAAGGGTCTCTTGGAGAAAAATAAGGTCATGTTTAATGGTAGAAAGGAGTCTGCGCATGGAGGCTAGTTTGAGGGTACCTCCCACCCCTCTAATATTCAAGGAGAGCAGGATCATGGATGACCACGAGCCAGGGCTTTAACTCTAAGTTCCCTCGAATCCCGAGAAGAAGAAGGTAGGTGTGATGACAAAGGTGGTAGATCTTGCTTTCTACGAGCACTTCTTGTTTTAAGGGATGATGAATCAGTGCCCAGTCCCCTTGACCAAGGTAAATATTTCCCTTGTATCACTTGTTTAGTTAAAAGGTCTCCCCTTAGATCAAATTTTGGATTAGGTACTAGATCCGACCCCCGAAAGGTTTGCAACAGTGTAGGACTAGTATTCTCTGGCAAAGGTGAAAAAATAGATGAATCTGAAGGATCTAATAAGGGTTCTAGACTAGAAGGTAAAGAAGGAGGATCAATGAGAGTAGGTAGATCAGAAGTATTATGTGAGATAAGTGGTTGTGTGTTCGGAGAGGTAAACAGAGTAGGTGAGATAGAAGTATTAGATGAGGGTACATCATGAGCAATAATTGTAGGTGATGTAGGAGGAGGGTTTATGTTCGAGGCATGTGACATAGGGAGAACTGTCAAGACTGAAATATTTTTATTAAATACATTCGAATCCCTAAATATATTAGGAGAATTTAAAAAGTCATGTTCCCATAGTAAGAGCTTGTGAAAGAAGTGAGGGCAGTAACTCTTTAACTTACCAAGAAGTGAATCAGTGTCGACTTCTTGTAAAGAGGAAGAGCTTAAATCTTCGAAGTTGTCTGCCTCTCCCAGCGCCTCTGGTTCTTCATCCAAATACATAGAGTCTTTGAATCTCGGTTCAGATGTCTCCTCCACCGCCAAAGTATCATGGCTACCAAAGCAATCCTTCTGAAGATGTCCTGTTCTACGGCATAGAGTGCACCGAAAAGGAAGTCCAAGGTAGTCTAAGTGTTGTTCCATCACCATACCATGCCATTTGAATTCTAAAACATCCATTAAGCCTGCGTGTAGGTCCAACTCTACCAGTATCCAGGCCAAATGCTTATTCGAAGAAGTGAGACAGGCTTTGTCTAATTTTAGAAAATGACCCAATAGGTTTCCTATGGCCTTAAGAGTTGTTCTATTCCAAAGATTGAGTGGCAGGCCTGGTAGGAGAACCCAGACATGCCGATGACTGAAATACTTCATGGAAGGGTCAAAAGCAGTGCGCCACCTTTTCAACATGAGACTGCCTCCAGCGTAGTCCCAGAAGCTAGACAAAATGAGTTTTGCATCCTCTGGGATTTTGAAAGTCAGGCAAAACCAACCACAGGGGAGAGTTAAGTAAACAAGGATGCAACCAATAATGGGGAACCAGGTATCCTTCATCCAATCATGAAAGGAAAGAGAGCACTTGGTTTTGTAAGCAAACCTGCAAACTAAGGCACAAAGGGAGAGGTGACAGGTTTCCTCAAGTCCCATGTCCATACCAATAATGAGTCATCGACGAGCCTTTTTGGGCTTCCAGGCTTTGGGAGGAAACCCGTGTCTAAAATACTTATAGAGTTCAGAACCACGGTGATTATGTACTTGAGGAGAGGTCGCAACCTGCTTGTGTCAATAGTGGCCGAAAGTAGTTCCTACTAGAGGATCAACTGAATCTTTGTTCGCTGCTACCAGAGAGCCCAGAGAAAGCTCAATCTGAACCATCTCATGAGTTAAATGTGAAACTTTTGGTAGATGTTCATAATAACCCAGATGAGATGAGTTAATGAGAAACTGACTTGGAGGATCGGGAGAAGTGCCAGGAGGTAATAATGAATGTGAAAATAAATAATTCTCCACGGAATATTTAAATTGACTGTTATGAGCAATAGTGAGGGGACCCTTCCTGTCCTCTCCATCCTTTCCCTTAATGGTCATCCTGAGACAAGAAGTCAAGTGCCTAGTAAGGAATGGTGCAACTCTATTTGAAAGTCTTGTGGAGCCAATAAAAGAATAGGGAAATAGAGGGTGGGCCCCTTATTTCAAGGCTAGAGAGAAACGAGGAGTTGTTGAAGAAAAGAAATAGTAGAGCCAAAATGATTAACTAGCTAAGAACCACTAACTGTGATAGTAAGCCACCTTAGAGATGTAGTTAATGCAAAAAAAAATAGATCTTAGAGCCCATCACCAGTTAATGACAAAAGGAAGAAAAGACAAGGATTAGTGAGAGTAGTCAGGAACTGTGAAAACAATCAATGAGGAAAAACTGAAGTAAATAAACAACCTAAAAAAACTAGATAGAAATGGAAGACAAATTAAAAGCTTTGAACGATCAGTAGAACCTAAGAGGAGGATAAACAAGAAGACTAGAAGAAGAACTAGTTTCTATAACTAGCAATCGGCCATAGAAGAAGAGATCAAAGTTTGAAAATAGGCTAAAAATAGCTCCCTTTTTCAATTAACTTTGGCTTAGGACATGCCAAAGTTATATTCTTCCCAAAGAGGAGTCAAAGCATTTTTCTTTTATGATTTATGTTGATTTCTAATTAGTTAAAAATTATTGTTTTGACATTTTCTATCATTGCCAATCCAAAAAAAGAAAAAATAAATAAATCAAAAAGTTTTGGATTGATACACAATTGTATTCACAAAGTAGAAATGAAAAATATTTTTGTTTTTTAATATTTTTCTTAACATCCTTTTGGTAAAAAAGTATCGATTTGACATTTTTTATCATTGTCAATCAAAAAAAGAAAAATAGAAAGTCAACCTTCATTGAATGTTCCATTGCGACCATTTAGTAGTGATATGACAAAATTTGTAGTACTGATGTGACAACAAAATGTAAGGTCCATTTATTATTCTTCCATTGATTATAGAAGGTGACTTGACAAACTATTAATGGTCTATTGCACTCACAACCACTTGGTCTAATTCCTCCAACCCCATTAGACAATGAGGGAAAGAAAAACAAATTCAAATTTTGATTCAAATCACTCAACAAACTCAAATTCTGATTTACTTTTTAGTTCCTACCTAAACAAGAGATTATTGTTTCTGCTTGTTCAATTAACTTTGGGTTAGGACATTTCAAAGTTATATTCTTCCAAAAGAGGAGTCAAAGAATATTTTTTTATGTTTTTTTGTTGATTTCTAATTGGCTAAAAATTATTGATTTGACATTTTGTATCATTTCTAATTCAAAAAGAAAAAATAAATAAATCAAAAAGTTTTGGATTAATACATAATAATTAGTTTTTACAAAGTTGTGTTGAAAAATATTTTTGTTTTTATTATTTTGCTATTCTATTGGTTAATAAGTGTTGATTTGACCTTTTTATCATTGTGAATCCAAAAAAAGAAAGGAAAAAGTCAACCTTCATTGAATGTTCCATTGTAACCATTTAGTAGTGATGTGACAAAAATTGTAGTATTGATGTGACAACAAAATGTAAGGTCCATTTATTGTTCTTCCATTGATTATAGAAGGTGACTTGACAAACTATTAATGGTCTAACTCCTTCACAACCACTTGGTCTAATTCCTCCAACCTCAAGCCTAGTTACAAACTCGTTAAACAATGAGCAATTTGAAAGACAAACAAATTTGAATTATGATTTAAATCACTCAGTGAGCTCAGATTCCGATCTAGTTTTTAGTTCGTATCTAAACAAGAGACTATTGTTTGTGCTTGTTCAATTAACTTTGGATTAGAACATGTCAAAATTATATTCTTCCCCAATAGGAGTCAAAATATTTTTTATTTATTTCTAATTAGTTAAAAGTTATTGATTTGACATTTTTTATCATTTCCAATCCAAAAAAGAAAAAATAAATAAATCAAAAAGTTTTGGATTGATACATAACCTTATAGTATTCACAAAGATTATTTGAAATCTATTTATGTTTTTTATTATGTTTATTGACATATATTGGTTAAAAAGTATTGATTTTACTTTTTTATCATTGCCCAACCAAAAAAAATGGAAAAAGTCAACCTTCATTAAATGTTTGATTGTAACCATTTAGTAGTGATATGACAAAAATGGTAATAATATGATAACAAAATGTAAGGTCCATTTATTATTCTTCCATTGATTATAGAAGGTGACTTCACAAACTATTAATGGTTAAATTCATTCACAACCACTTGGTCTAATTCCTCCAACCCCAAGTCTTGCGACAACCATGTTAGATAGTGATCAATCTAAAAGACAAACAAATTATGATTATGATTATGAACACTCTGCAGGCTCTGATTCTGATCTACCTTTTAATTCCTACCTAAACAAGAGAGTATCGTTTTCGCTTATTCAATTAATTTGGGTTAGAACATTTCAAAGTTATATTCTTCTCAAAGAGGAGTCAAAGATTTGTTTTCTTATGATTTTTGTTGATTTCTAATTGGTTAAAAATAATTGATTTGAAATAAGAAATAAAAAATTTAAATAGGTTTTGGATTGATAAATAACTAACTTATAATATTCACAAAGTTGAGTTGAAAATTTTTTTTTTTTTTTATTATTTTCTTGATGTCCTATATGTTTGATAATTTTTTATTATTACCAATCTAAAAAAGAAAAGAAAAAAGTCAATCTTAGTTGAATGTTCCATTATAACCAATATTGATATGACAAAAATTGTAGTATTGATGTGACAACAAATGTAAGTTCCATTTGTGATAATGTTCATTTATGATTCTTCCATTGATTATAGAAGGTGACTTGAAAAATTATTCATGGTCTAACTCATTCTTTTCTTAACCACAATTGAGAGAGTAACTGAAGGAGGAAGGCACTAAAGATGGCTCGTAAACAATCCAAACAGGTGTAAATTGGATTAGTTTTAATGGCTTTTGATGATACTTACCATTATCAATATATGTTACTTTATTTATATTGCATACTTATATGCATTCAAGAAAATGAAGCAAATTACATTTGGTACAACTCGGTTTGCCTAAGTTGGTCACTAGAAAGTCCCAAGGGATAGCTCAGTTGGCATGATGTGCGCACGCTCTCTCAGTTTGGGGAGAGGTCACAGGTTCAAGCCTAGCTATGAGTCCCTGGGGCTGCTGCTTTTCCACTCCCATATCATCCACTATGTGGGGAAGTATCGGGGTGGGTTCCCAGCGAGTTAATTTCTCATCTGGAAAAAAAAATTGGTCACTAGTGGAGAGTGGTATGTGTATGAATATGTT
This sequence comes from Picea engelmannii, assembly GCA_009831015.1. Lineage (NCBI taxonomy): Eukaryota > Viridiplantae > Streptophyta > Pinopsida > Pinales > Pinaceae > Picea > Picea engelmannii. The sequence continues at coordinate 54,696 of ML847579.1, read as the reverse complement.
TCCTTTATTTTCCTTAAGGTGGGAGAAGTATATAAAACAGAAATGCCCCCTAATTTCATCAATATGGTTATTTTTCAAAAATCTAGCTTCTAAAAATAGCGATGTTTTTCATCCTACTATTTGTACCAATATTAAATTCACATATGACTATTCAAGCAACATTTGTCCATTGATGTTGTTGAGTGCCTAGTCCGATTAGTACTAACAAGATTTAAATCCGCTAAGCTTTCTAAATATTATGTATTTGATGGGACGAGTGCTAATACTAACAAGTTTTTAATTGATGTGAATAATATCTTTAGTTGACACGTACTTGGCTTGTAGTATGCCCATACATACTTTTAATATGGCTCAGGTGTAAATATTACTATCTTTTTAATATAACTTTAAGTGAATCTTAATATTTTTAAAAAGATGTGCTATTTTATTGAAGATGTTTAAATATAATGCCTAAAAAAAATATTAATATTACTTTTATTTTTCGAATATACATTTTTATTTAAAAACAAGCCATTTAAACTATCGAAAAAATACAAGTGATATAAATGTGAAAAGTCATATCTAACTTGTATTGAAGATGTAAAAGTTTTTATATGAAAAATTGTTTATTTGGGACTAAAAAATAATTTTGTTTTAATTCAAAAAGTTTAAATATATGTATTTTTTATTAAAGAATAAAGTATCTTATTAAGGTCCATTTAAATTAATTTGACTTATCACAATTTGTTATAGTCCTAAAATGCTCTACCTATGTATACATGGCATTGGCTTTTCTACTTGCATAATTTGTCAAATCACTGCTTAGAAACTCTATTTAAGAAACCATTTTTGGGGGCATGTACGCGCCCTGTTGCACTATTGCTCGTGTACATACGCTTGTTTCATGCTAGAAACCCATGTACATACACTAGTTGCGCACTAAACAATCCGTGTATACCTCCAAAAGTTATAAAAATAAAAAATTTGCAAGGAATTCAGTGGAATTAACAGGCTATTGGAGGTTTCTTGACGATTTCACCTGCTATAGCCCATCCCCAAACCGAATAATTATCCTTTTGTCATACAAAAGGAGGGCTTGGGATCATATTCCAACAATCAAGCATTAGAACGATGAAACTCTGCCCAAATTCCCTTTCCCTCCTTGCCCAAGTATTTGCAACCTTTTTTGAGTTCTTGCCTCAACATTCCCTCTCTAGTCCTTTTCTCCCGTACAATCCCTTCCCTTCCATTGGAGTGATCAACAGATTGTGAGAGAAGGCATTTGGAAGGTGCACTTGGAGCAAAGTTAAGAGGAGCCCAAACCAGGTTCATAGAGCGTCGACCTGCAAAGGTTGTAATTTCCAATCTTTGAATATTGAATAAAAGAATCGGTTTCCTTGTCCCAAATGATATTTTATGCTTGTTATTTGGTTTATGCATAATGAGTTATATCTAACCCTAATTGATTAATAGAGGTAGAATATTGGTATCCTTGTTTGCCTAAGAGTTGATGCAGGTCAACTTTGGTAGGAGACCAACATCCAAGGAAGCAACCAAGCTCAAGGAAGTCAACATCAAATGTTTGGATCAAAGGTACTGCTCCTGAGTTACTCTTCTATCATTTTTGGTTCATCTGTGTGGAATGTTTTGGGTAGTGTAGGAATTAGATTGACTTTTAGGGATTCATTGCTCTATTTATACTTATAACCCTGGTATAGTTACAAGGGGATTTTCTCGCTAGTAGAATTGGCGACTTCGCTGGGGAGTCTCTCTAAGGTTTTAGAGGGAGGTTTTAGGGCTTTTAATTGTCTTCTTGATTTCCTTTTGAGTTTTATTCAAGTTCTCTAAGTCTTTTAAGGGTTTCTGGTCACCTGCAAGGTTCCTACCAACTTTCCCTGCCCTGTTAGTCTAACTAGTCTTTTTCTTTTTGAAAAGTCTCAAGGTGTACATGCTCTGCTTTGGCTCAGTCTGCGTGCATACGTAGGCTGCTAGTGCAACAACCCATGTCTCTATATCTTGAAAGTGGTTTTTAACAAAGAGAGGTATGTCTCTTTCCTGATAGAAGTTTAGGCTTCTCGAGGCTTTCTTGAACCTTCCAAAGTCTTTACTTTTGGCCTTAGCTTGGGTTGAAGATTCATTGTTAACATGTGTCTTAGTTTTCTTTTGTTTTCCCTAGAGGTTTAGAGTGAGCTTTCAAGTTTTATATCCTCCTTTGGTTTATTGTTTGAATCCATGCGTTTACGCCCTTGGCCTAGGGTCTGACTGAATCTTGGGTTCTTTTCTCTTTTTATCCTGTCTTTTCTTTAAAAAAAAACCAGAAAGAAATCATTTTGTCTCTATGCGTTTCTTAGATTTTTTGGCTTATTTTTAGTTTGATTTTTAAGAAAAATGAGTTGTATTCATCAGTTTCTTTTAGCATCTTTTGTTAGTTCTTCTTTGATTGGAAGAAAATATTTAAAAAAAAAACTAGTTTTTTAGGTCTCTTTCTTTCTTTGCATTTGCTTTGCATTGTTATTTGAAAAAGAAAAAAGAATTAACATATGGTTGTGTTTTCTTCTCATCTTGAAAGCATCTCAAAAGAAAAATAAGAAAGAAAATCCTTCTTTGCCAGTGTTCTTATAGGTTTCATTTTTGCAAGAGTTTGAAACAACATCAGTTACATAACCACATCCTTTGCGTAAATCAAGCCTATAAAATTAACGCTAAAATCAAAATATATTAGACTTTCTATTTGTAGGGTTCACCAACTAGTCTAGGCTTTTAGGTCCTTGAAATAGGTGTGAAGAGAAAACTCTTCAAGGCCATTTAAAACTAATGTTGGAGTCTAAGATAGGGACTGTTTTAAGTCCAGTGTCGTAAGAGTTAGCTAGGACCCCCCTCTAACACAGGGGCTAAACACGAGGTCATGTGAGGAAAGGTAGACGAGATAACCCCTCCAAAGCTTGACCAAACGTAGTGAGGATTGTATATTGAGGGTCTTTCTCGGGAACAATATTGATCGCATTTGCCTATGGAGCTTCGTGGACCTCGAATTCATTCGAGATCATCAATTGTCTTCCAGACCAATTGATTTTGGCACCCTTAAAGGGTTTCCGACTTGTTATCCTACTCATTACGATTAGCTTGACTGTTGACTGTACCCGCCTGGTGACTGACTACGAGCTGACAACTTAGTTTCCTATTTTTATGGACTTACACGGGTGACTATGGGGGTATACCATGGTACCTAGAATGGATGTTGGATCACTCTTTGCAGAGTATACCCAGAGGATGTTTCTGTGTTCGAGTTGCACTTGCACCAGTAAGTTTCTCTAGTGTTGATTGGCGTAATTGTCCTTCCCACTAGTTAGTTGTCTACTTGATTTTCCTTTAGGAACTTTTAGTGTGTGCTCTATGCTCCCTATTTTTCCATAGTGAATTAGTCATTCATTTCTTTGGGTCTCTAACCTAAGGTGGTAGACCGCCCACCCCGCCAGTCGTGAGGAATTTTCAGTCTTCCACTTAGAAACATGGAGCTGCCTCTTTATAGGCATTTTTTTTATACCACTGGTTCACTAGAGTCAGTGTGTGAGACTTTTACGAACTTGAATGATCTCGTAAGGGGAGAACCTGTGCATAAGATCTTCATGGCTAAAGTTCCTGATAATACCAACCAAGCAACCCCTTTGCAAGGGGATTCTTGTTCTTTTCCTCTCTTCGGAAACGTTGGTGTCCTTTTGATGGCCACTTTGTACATTCCTGGATTGAATGTGGGACTACTGGTTTGGTTGGGTACCGTTCCAAATGTCCTGAATGCTCTTGACGCTTCTCAGTTAAGCACCTTATGTCATGGGAATCATGTTGACTTTCCTTCGTCAACAAAGTCTTCTCCTCCTCCTTCTACCTTCTCTGGTGAAAGTCTAGCTACTAGTAACCGAAATTCTAAATGAAATAGAAAGAGGAAGAACATGAAGAAGAAATCACCAACCTCTGCGAGTCATGTTGGAGATAGGTTGTCTACCTCTACAAGTCATGTTGAATACCACCACCTAGCCTTTGCAAGTCATGTTGGAGGTAAACAACCAAACTCTGCGAGTCATGTTGGAGATAGGTCGTCAACCTCTGCAAGTCATGTTGAAGACCACCACCCAGCCTCTGCAAGTCATGCTAGGGGCATGAACCTAGTCCCTGCAAGTCATACTAGATTTCAATCACCAACCTATGCGAGTCATGTTGGAGATAGGTCGTCAACCTTTGAAATTCATGTTGAGGACCAGCACCCAGCCTCTGTAAGTCATGTTGGGGGGGGAAGTCTAGTCACTGCTAGTCATACTGGTAATAGGTCTATAGTCTTTGTGAGTCATGTTATCGACCAATCACCAACCTCTGCAAGTCATGTTGGATATGTGCAACCAACTAATGTTAGTCATGTTGGGGGCATTGATTTTGTTGAGAAACCTAAACAGATAGGACGTAAGCCTAATTTACCTTGTAATCTTTGCAAGGGAGATCACCTTACTCATTTGTGCCCTAGCATTCTAGAGGCATGAATATTGTGGTCCTTGTCTGCAAGCGCTTATGATTCTGAGTCCTTTGAGGTTTCCTCATAGTCTATTCAACCACTGGTTAAGAAATTGGTTGTGCTGATGCAATCTTCGGCCAATCCCACTCCTTTTTGGGGGGGTAATGCCCATTCAGACCATGTTGTCTTGCAACCTATTCAGCCAATGGTTGAGGAAGTAGTCGTTCCAATGCAATCTTCACCTAATCCCACTCTTTTCTTGGAGAGTGTCGAGTCTACCAAAGTGGTCACGCCGATGCAATCTTCGACCGATCCCACTCTTCTCTTGGGGAGTGATGTGTCTACTGACTATGCTTTTCTCATTTCCAGTTTAGTACTTTCAGAACAAGGGGGAATTCTGCTCACTTCGAGCACACCCCCTCCAAGCCCTAGGATGGTTTTCTTTGATTGGAATGATCTTGTTGAGCCTCGTCTTCCTTCTTTTGCACCCTTTCAAATAAGGGTTGAAGTTAATTCAAAAAACATTTATCGATGTATAGTGGATGAAGGAGACTCTGCAAGTATTTTATCCTCCTCGGCTTGGCAAGCTTTGGGTTCTCCTGAGCTTTTGTCTTCTTCATATGAGTTGTTGGCTTTTGATAGACGTCCTAGTGAATATTTGGGGATTCTTCCTTAGTTACCTATCTCTTTATGTGGGAAGATTGTCCTTGTCGATGTTATAGTGATGCAAGGCCTATTAGATTTCAATATGCTTCTCGGGTGTGATTATGTATATGCTATGAATGTTGTGGTGTCTACGCTCTTCCAGATGATGCATTTCCCTCAAAATGGAAGCATTGTCACTATCGACTAGTTGGCATATGATAATTACCATCCTAACTCGGCGTTAGTTCAGGCTTCCGCTTTATATGCTCCTAGTATTCGTGTAGACTCTACCCCGCCATAGCTAAATTATGTGGCATCTTATCCTCGATGTTCAAATTCTTCTGAGAAGGAACTTGTTCACTCATATCTTTCTTCTCGAGACTTGGTCTCAACAATTGATCTGTTGGTTTATCTAATGGGGGCATGGGAGTCCTTGCTTCCCCCACTTAGTCCAAGTGATCTTGAGTCTCCTTTTGAATCTGATCTCGTTGTTTGTAGATCCTCAAACCCTCATGCTTGTGATTCTTCGTTGATAGACTCTGCCAGTCCTGGCCATAACCTCCATCGTCATATGGAATATGGTCAGTTTGCTTCACCCTTTGGGACTTTAGACCCTCCTCGTTCACGTGATTTCTTAGATTTTGAATTGCCTTCAGATGAGGCTATCCTTGAAGCCATGACGACAATTTCTATACCGTGGAAATACATACATCGTGATTTGTGTTTTCTTCCCTTTTGGGAGACTTCATAGGTTGACTATCAAACATACTATTGGTCATATCCTAGCAGTGGGCTCTACCTGAACTAATATCATGCATGAGCCATAAGGATGTGCAATACCTTGTACATATTGTATAGTCCAGGTTTGTTGTTTTCAAGTTTTGTATTCAGTAGCACCTCTTATTTTCTGAAGTTTCTATTTATTTTGGATTTATTAAATTATGGATGAGTGTTATTGGCCTTATATACAGGATCTTGGAGACTTTTTTCTTTGACTTTTGTGCATCGTATCGATCCGGTCTGACAGGTAATGACCTTGAAACTGGCATACAGGTTAGGTTTTTTTCCCTACTTGCATTTTTTCATTATCTGTTTCTTGTTTATTTTAGCCTTAGGATCGACCCCACCGAAGTGCGACACATAACCTTCTTTGTTGCTTATGCATGTCGTAATTAGGTGGTAGAGCCGAACTCTACATGGATGCCCTAGTTAGATCCTTTTCTGCATTTTTGGCATCCATGTTGTGAGTTTTTCCATAGACTTGGGAGTCCTTGTTAGTCCTGCCATGATTACATATTGAAGCCTCATTCTTCTCTCCAATCATCATTCTTACCCTTACCCACGGGACTCCCTAATGAGCATGGTTTGTTGTCTTTCAAGCTCGCTTTAAATTTCGAAAGAAACATCCAACGAGACTGTATTTATTGTTTTTGATCTTGTATGGATTATTTGAGAAAATTAGCTCCCTGGAGTCTTCTTTAAGCCATTTTCAAACTCTCTAAAATTGAAAATATTGTCTAGTGGTCTTGCTTCCATTCACGCTTGCCAAACTCAAATTTGAAGGCACATATGTCCGGCGGTAATTTACCCCTTTTTCGGTCCAGATGGCTAATTTTACGAATAAAGGTATCCTCTAGGAACTTTGTTTTGCTAGAAGAGTATTCTCAGGCATAATTTTAACCCTTTTTCGGGACGGAGGGACTACATCTTTGAAAAAGGAACATTCTCCTTCGTTTTGGTTTATCACCTTTTTCGGGCCTTGGAGATTACTTACAAAAAAGAAACCCCCCCGGAGTCCACAGTTAAGCTCTTTTCAGACTCCCTAAAATTGAAAAGATCGTCGAGTGACCTTGTTCCTTCACACTCGTTAAATTGGTCTAGAAGAACATCTACTTGGCATGAGTTTAACCCTTTTTCCATCCAATAGATTATTAGAATATAATGTATGTGCTTGTTTTACCATTGACAATATCTCTATTGTCACCCAACCATAGGCCGAAGCCACCCTCCGAGCACCTTAACCTTGACAGAGAATCACTCCGGAAGCAAACCCTAGGCTAGATAGCCAAACAAAGGGTAGTGCACCTTTCCCCAAGGATAGCGCACCAACAAGAGTAGATCAAATGTTCCAAAACCTAGCCAAGAGATAGTCCAAGCATAACTGCTAGTTGCAGCAACTGCAACGACAACTCTCCTCCAAACCTGCGCAGAAACTGGGCAACTGCAGTGCGCACAAGTTGCTGCTCTACAATTCTGAGACTGCCTACCAGAATGAGAACTGACCTCCTGTATTTATACTAGTTCTGGCTAACTGCCTGGGCCGACTTCGCATTTTGGGTATCTGTCTATTCAATATATATTATTATTTCTGGTCGACTTCTTTTCTTGGAGGCTAATAACCTAATATAATTATCTTCTTGAGCCGACAAGTCTTCTAGGGTTATTAGCCAACTCATTAGGGTTTCTTCTTGCTTCCCGGAGTATTCCATCCTCGTCAGGTTTACACGTGGAGGTGAATACCTCCCACAACTACCATAATATCAACACTCCCTCCTAGTTAGGGAGGTATTACAGGTAATGGTCTTGAGCACAAAAACATACCATTCAACCAGTAGCATCAACATAGTTGTATAGACTAGATCATGACTAGATCATGAGCACCATCATCATCATCAGTGTCATCAGCTGCATCATATCTTGAAACCATACTATATCTGAGTAATCAGACATAATTCTCACTCCACAGAGTGATACAAGAGCCATTCTTCTAATCTACAAGAGTAAATACTCTGAACCATTTTATGTCTGGGAAATCTCCGTCCTTTGATTATCCATCCAATACTGTTGATAGTCTTTAAGGCAATCGAAACAAAATAGAACACAATTGTGTCTATCCATAGTAGTACATAACTACAATCTAGTGGTACACTACCACACCAAGTAACACACAAGTACTTGATCAACAACGTATAGTCACGAACAATGGAACACATCCACCACAGTAGTATACATCTACTGTCATATAGTCTTCATAACAATCATCTGATATCAACCTGAACATAAACAATGTTATGATATAAACTGAATCATCTGGGCCAATCTTTCACTCACATCTGTGAGATTTGAAAGAATATCTGCCCTCAGAGTAGAACAATGAGATATCTGGACTATTCTTCTCAAGCAAGGAAGAATAATTGTCCTGTCTTCTAAACTTGGACCATTCCCCACCCTGGGCCATTCTTCCTACACTAATCAAAGTGCACCCTGGAGAGAATGTATAAACCTGAAGGAATGCTTGTCCCTAATTGCTGATCCTGGACCATTCCCCACCCTGGGCCATTCCTCCTACACTAATCAAAGTGCACCCTGGAGAGAATGTATAAACCCTAAGGAATGACTGTCTGGACCATTTCCTCTGTTAACCACAAGAGGAAAAGACTGTCCTGTATCAACCTCCAAAATGGACCATTCCTCATGTTAACCACAATGAGAAATCGTTGTCTGGCGAGGCGGGCCAGTCTTCTTGAGTAACCCTCAAGAAGAGAGACTGCCCTAGACCACTCCCCATGTTAACCACAATGGGAAGTCGTTGTCTATGATACATCAACACTCTGGACCATTTCCCATGTTAACCACAATGGGAAATCGCTGTTCGTCAGAAATCTCAATCCACTTTCCGAACAGGAAAGCATCTGTCCAAGATGGACTATTTTTCAATATTGAAAATGAATGTCATCAATAATATTTTCAGTGTTCCCTCCCATCCGAGGAGTCATCTCTTCCTTTTTCAATAAGGAAGTCGTATCCACGAGCTCCAACTTGAGTACGCAAACTCTTTCATCTTGGATAGAAGCTTTACCAAAATGTTTTCTTATCTACTCATCTGTGGATATATGTATTGGATAACCACTATCTCCTTTCTGGACTTCATCACGAATGATGTAATGCTTGATTTTAAATGTACTTTAGTTTGGAACACTGATTTTCTGTGAAGTCTTCATGTAGCTCTGGACAATAGAGTATATCATTGTTGAAAAACTGGAACATATGCATGTGGCACTTCTTCTGTCATCATGAGATCTGATCTACTGAGTAATCACCTTGATGTTATAGGAAATCTTCACCACACTTCTGCTGTGCACTGGAAGGTTCTTCCACCAAGTTAGCTTCTTCTATCTTCATACAAGGGTCTCTTTCTAGTATGCCTCAAAGTCTTGAGATTTCTCTTCATACGCTCTTTATTCAATTTATCTGGAGAACATTCTTTGCATTCATCTAATGTAGAAATCCAACTCATGGATGATATAATGACTCATGTAGAGATAAGTCTGGTTTACTGGAACAAGTAATCATCATAGTCTTATCCCTCCATTTGGGAGAACCCGTAGTTTTGGATCTCGCAATGCTTTCATTCATAAGTCTTCCATACACTGTTCTTCATCACGACTTTTAGTTCCTCTGCTTGATTGCTTTTATTGAGTTTATATCAGGCTGGCAATCTTGTGATTCTTGATACAATGATTGGTTGTTCTAGCTTCTCTTCCTTTCTTGGAATCTTCATGTGTTTCTTTAGTTCTCAAGTCCATGGAGTTTCTTATAGATTCTATGCCCTAAAGATTCCATTTCTTTCTTTCATCATAGGATCACGGATGTGGATGGACAACCAAGGATCTTTTAAGGTTTCTCTTCGAAGAAGACTTCTTCTACGGTTTGAACTGAACATGTACTATCTTTCATGGCTGCTACCATAATTCATTATTTTTAATGGATCATAGGATTATCTCCCTCCTAATCCTTGCTTCATGTATTAGTGCATATAATTGTCTCCCTCTGTCTAATAGAGTCCATGCTTCCATCTGCATCCTTATTGTCTTTTGCAATATATAATTGGCTCTCTATGTCTAATAGAGTCCATGCTTCCATCTTGTTGTCTTCTACAAAAATGTTATAAGTCTTTCTCTGACTTCTTTCTGTCTTTGCTTCTTCTGAGTTTCTTCATGATTGATTTAGATTATCTTGCAATATCTTCCACATGATTTGTATTTCATCCTTTCATGTGTATTATCTAATAATATCCATTCTTATCTTATTGTTCTTCCATAGGTATAGTTCTTCTTGGAACACATTATCTTCCAAGAGATAGATATACAAGATATGTATAGAGACGATGCAAACAAGATATAAGAAGAGTTTTGTTACCTTTAGAAGAAGAAGTCTCTTCCATCCTGCTTAGTCTTCTTTGTAGGTTCATTTTCTTCGACAATTGATGCTTTGTGTTTCTCCTTCCTTTTCTTTAGCTCAGGACAATGATTCTTGTAGTGACTATACTTTCGACAGTTGAAGCATTGTACTTCTGAAATGTCTTTCTCTTTATTTGGCTTCCTCCTTGAACCAAACTTCCTTTTGCTCCTAAAGTTATTGAATCTTGCTGTGAAGGCTTGATCATCGTACTTCTTTTGGGGTTTCTCTTTTGCACTGATCCTTGATTCTTCTTGAGCACATCAAGTCCAAAGTTATTCAAATGTCGGATACTCCTTTCTTGTTTTCATGCTTGCGGCAAATGCATACCACGTCTTGGGAAGACCATTGAGTACTATGTTTACCAACTCCTTCTCTAACATGGTCTCTTCAATAGCTTGTAGTTGATCTCTTAACTGAGAAATTCTCACAAAGTATGATGTTATGTTGTCATCATCATTCATCTTCATGTCACAGAACTCATTATTCAGACTCATTACTTGTCAAATGTTTCTGACTGAGAAGAGGTTTGTTAGGGCATCACACATCTTCTTCGATGAGTCAATATGGGATATGTAGGGTATCAAGTGGTATTTTATGGATTCCACTATGATACTCATAGCATTAATGTTATCGTATTTGAACTTCTCCATAGCTGCAACATTCTACGGTTCCTTCTCTTTCCCTTCTTCAAACTCTGGTTTCACTATCTTTTCTTTCACGATATCCAACACTTTATTCTTGGCAAGGATGAGGTCAATCCTTGTCTTCCATGCTCTGAACTTAGAGGCTCCATCTAACTTTTTCTCTGACTTCATAGAATAATCCATGTCTTCTTTGACTTGGTCAAACCCTAGATTTGACCACAAACTCAAACTTCACGTCTTAGCTTGATGAGAGTAACAGAAGATGCTCTAGGCTAGAGTGCACTGATCTATCTAGAGCTTAGGTCAATCCATTCACTTAAGGTGCCTCAACAAGAGGATTAGGGTTTCTACAACTGCTCCTCCTAGTAGCCCTAGCGGCAATGTCTTGGAAGTTGCTTCTGCTAGTAACCTTAGCGACAGTTCCTCAACAAGCTCAATATCCTAGCAGCCATGTTTCCTACTAGTGTTTAGAAAGAATGAAGGAGGTGTGGGCCCATAACCTATTAGAATATAATGGATGTACTCATTTTACCATTGACAATATCTCTATTGTCACCCAACCATAGGCCAAAGCCACCCTTCGAGCACCTTAACCTTGAGAGAGAATCACTCTGGAAGCAAACCCTAGGCTAGATAGCCAAACAAAGGGTAGCACACCTTTCCCCAAGGATAGCGCACCAACAAGAGCTGATCAGATGTTCCAAACCCTAGACAAGAGATAGTCCAAGCGTAATTTCTAGCTGCAGTAGCTGCAACGATAACTCTCCTCCAAACTTGTGCAGAAACTGGGCAACTGCAGTGCGCACAAGTTGTTGCTCTGCAATTCTGAGACTACCTACCAGAATGAGAACTGACCTCTTGTATTTATACTAATTTTGGTTAGTTGCTTGGGCCGACTTCTCATTCTGGGTATCTCTTTGTTCAGTATATATTATTATTTCTGGCCGACTTCTTTCCTTGGAGGCTAATAACCTAATATAAATTATCTTCTTGAGACGACAAGTCTTCTAGGGTTATTAGACAACTCATTAGGGTTTCTTCTTGCTTCCCGAAGTATTCTATCCTCGTCAGGTTTACACGTGGAGGTAAATACCTCCCGCAACTACCATAATATCAACATATATTATAGCGAAAAAAGGTACGCTTCGGGAGATTCATATCATCGGGAGAGTTCTCCTCAGTTATTTTTATACTTTTTTGGGCTAAGGAGACTAAACTCATAAAAAGGTTGTCATTCCATCGTTAAGCTCTTTTCAGACTCCTTAAAATTGAAAAGGTAGCCGAGTGATCTTGTCTTTGTCACACTCATTAAAATGGTTTTGAAAAGACATCCTTTCGGTGCAAGGTTACCCCTTTTTCAAGTTGATTGGACTAAATGAGAAAAAGTTACTCCTTGGAGTCTTCTTTTTGCATTTTTTCAAACTCTCTAAACGTGAAGAAACCATCGATCTTACCTTCTCTAGGCTCGTAAAATTTTACATGGAAGGATTCTTGTTGTGTCATGCTTAATCGCATTGCGAGTCTCATCTTTTCGTCTTTGGCCTAATGTTGGCTCCATGTTGCTCTCAAATGAACCTTTGAAGCATTCCTTATACGCAAGCCTTGCAACACTTTTTTCCTTTGCAATCCGACACCTTGACCCATGGAGGAATTTTCCCTGAATGTCCTTATCCTGCACATCTGTCCTTGTCTTGAGCATTAGTATGTTGCATGCACTTGGAACCAATTTTCTTTCTTGCGATACTCATTCCTCCTTTGTAATGTAGAATTCTTTTATTCTTTTTCAAGCTCGTTAAAAAATTGAAAAAGACAAAAAAATCAAATATTCCAAAAAGAGGGGACGAGAAATATACATTCTTTTTTTGGCAACAAAGTTAGTCTCCCTTGGACAAAGAGCATCTTTCTATTTTTTTTTCAAGAATTAGGATCTAGTATGACCTTAGCAAGTTGTTATCGCTACATAGATTTGTGTACTCCTCCATTTGGTTACTCTTCCAAACATATGGAGAGTTTGTGGTGCCTCCTGCATCAAAGACTTATGTCAATGCTACTTTTCCTGAGTCTGATAATCTTTCGTGCTTTTGTCCAAGGGAATTTTTATCCAACTCGAGTCTTCCTTTCTGCAGTTTGTCTCTTGAATTTCATGAGTCTGCCATCCTGTGAGTCCAGTCAAGTCCAGATTCAAAATCGATGAAGTTCTCTGCCTGATCATAGAGATCCTCCAGTATTTTCCCAACGACTTGTCGAAGACCTCAGGTTAGTGATTATTACACTCCCATTGTACTCCTACCTAAGTTTTGAAGATCTTGAAGTTGGTGCTCGAGCTATGAAGTCTTCATCTCCTGCCACAGGCGTAACTAGCTTCTTGAAGATGCATGTTGTACTTGTATATCTTCAACTAATTTTGAGATGTAGACTCGATATGTATTTCTCGCGGCTACACTTTATAAATTTATATGACATGGATCTGCAATGTACTTGATTGGAAGCCATGATTTAGTTCATCCTGAGCATGGGTGTGCTCGCCTGGGAGAAACAATTGTTGTTTTGTAGATGGCACCTCCCGAACTCTGGTCCCAGGCTCACTTGACTCTGTGCTGGTAAGGATATTGTAATGTATTACGACCATCAATTTCTCTTCTGACCACATACATTAGGGGGAATCTATTATAGCCCTAAAATTCCTTACCTATTCATACATGGCATTGGCCTTTCTACTTACACAATTTTCCAAACCATTGCTGAGGAACTCTATTTAAAAAACCATTTTTTGGAGCATGTCCGCGCCCTGTTGCACTATTTCTCACGTACATACACTTGATTCATGCTAGACATCCCACGTACTATGCTATTTTCACACTAAAAATGCCACTTATACCTCCAAAAGTTGCAAAAATTAAAAAGTTGCAAGGAATTCGGTGGAATTAACGGGCTATTGGAGGTTTCCCAACCATTTCACCTACTATAGCCCGTCCCCAAACCAAATAACTATCCTTTTTTCATATAAAAGGAGTTCTTGGGGTCTCATTCCAAAAATCAAGCATTATAACAGTAAAACTATGCCCAAATTCCCTTTCCCTCCTTGCCCAAGTATTTGCAACCTTTTTTGAGTTCTTGCCTCATCATTCCCTCTCTAGCCCTTTTCTCCCATACAATCCCTTCCCTTCCATTGGAGTGATCAATAAATTGTGAGAGAAGGCATTTGGAAGGTTCACTTAGAGCAAAGTTAAGAGGAACTCGGACCAGGTTCGCGGAGCATCAGCCTGCAAAGGTTGTAATTTCCAATCTTTGAATATTGAAAAAAAGAATATTTTTCCTTGTCTCAAATGATATCTTTAAGTCTGTTATTTGGTTTATGCATAATGAGTTATATATAACCCTAATTGATGAATAGAGGTAGAATATTGGTAGCCTTGTTTTCCTAAGAGTTGATGCAGGTCAACCTTGGGAGGAGACCAACATCTATGGAAGCAACCAAGATCGAGGAAGTCAACATCAAATGTTTGGATCAAAGGTACTTCTCCTGACTTACTCTTCTATCATTTTTGGTTCATCTGTGTGGAATGTTTTGGGTAGTGTAGGAATTAGATTGACTTTTAGGGAGTCATTGCTCTGTCTATACTTAGAACCCTAATATAGTTATAGGGGGGTTTTCCCACTAGCATAATTGTGAAACATATTCTAAACATTTGCAATATCTTTACCAATACAACATGTGATGATCCCCTCTACTTAGCACTTTATTTACATAAGTATGATAGATATATTCAATGTCCCCTCTTACCTCTTCTCACTAACACACCCCAATATCAACTTGAAGTTCCGCAAAGTCCATTTTAATGTCTTTGATTATCATAAATATTGTCTCTAATCAAGTTGAGTTGCACCAAATATCTATGAAATCTTCAAATGTTTCTATTTTAGAACATAAATATTTATGAAACATTAAAAAATTATAGCAACATTTAATGTCACTAAGAATCATGGTGGAATACAATTTGCAATTTATAGCATTATGAGTAATTTATTCATAAATGAAACTTTGCAAGATCCTCCTCTTCCCTCAAACATCTGGATGGAGAATAACTCAACTACTAGACACAATAGCAGTTGGTAACCTAGCAAGATTCATCTTGGCTCGAACCTTAGCCAAACTAGCATAGGAGACCTTACAATGAACTCTTCCTTGAAATAATCCATTCAAATTTATTAAGACAACCCATTGGGCTATCTTAACCCTAATTATATAAGGTACTATTGAGTCCACAACACACCCTAAAAGAATTTGGAAATTTTTTGGTACCACTTTTCTTTAGTTTTCTTGCTTATCTTGAAAATAAGTTTGTGTTTCTCAGTTTTGATTACTTTCTCCATATTAGTGAGTCATTTTCCATTTAACTCCTTGGCCCAAGAAATAACAAAAAATTCTAAGTCTTTCTAACTTCATTTAACTAGTTTTCAGTTGGTCGTTGGGACTTTTGAAACTTTCATCGACAATAAAGATTCACTTTCAACACCAATGGAAAATTAAAAGGTGCGTCTGTGGAAAACATTGTATGAAAAGTTTTTATTTACATCAATCATCGGCGAGATTTTCAACTTTGTATCCATACAAAAGTTTAAAAGGACAATGATTGGAAATATTTAATGCACATCAATATAAAGTGATCCGGATTTATAAGCGGAACAAAATGAAAACACAAATTTATAATATTAACATAGAGACACAGTGAACAATAATAGAGATATAGTAAAACTTGACTTCTATTAAAAAAAATATATGTTGAAAACTGTAAAATGCATACTAAAAACAAGCTTGCTAGAATGGTGGTAGCTTATCTCTGAAAAGAGATGTGACGGCTATGCTCATTCACAAGAACATGAGTACAATGAGGCTTTGAAGGAATTTTTACAATAAACATGAATGCCAAAACCCTAGACATCCAAAAACCTAACCCTAGGAGATGAAGTGCCAAAATTCATGTGGGCCATGTTGGGGTAAGTTAGTACATCAACTTCCTGGGGTCGTAACTTTTGCATACGATCTCTCTTTAGGTTGCACGATGGATCGTTAGAAAGGTATTGACAAGAAGATTAATTTTGGGGGCTCAATATCCAATTATTATAGAGGTGTCCGATCATGAACAAACAACATTTAGGCCCTCAAAATGGCCCCAAAATTTTGGGACCCAAAAAAACTGCCAAAAATAGTAAATTGCTAAAAGCTTGTTTTAAGCCAGTTGGAATAGGTGCGTGGCCACCAATATCCTCCTGGATCAATCCTCCCCCCTCAAAAATAAATGGTCTCCATTGCATTGAGTTTCCCCATCATATGAGGAAATTTATGTTGAATTTGGCCTCGGGTGAGCCACTTGCCTTGGTGCGGGAGCTGCCCTACTTTGACAACCCGATAAAGCTTGATCCTTTGCTGGTGAGTGCCCTTGACCTATGTGTCCACAATATGATCAGTGGATGCATTTTCCATGTAGTCAGGGTTGAGATTTTTTGGTGTTGATGGTTCTGCGATCTTTGAGGTGCCAATAATGGTGGAAAATAGGGCTGAAGGAGGTCCACATTGAACACTGGGTGCAAACTAAGGAAGGGGGGAATGTTAAGATAAAAAAAAATGCACCCACAACCTTAGTGATGGTGTAGGGTCCATAAAAAAGTGGACAAAGCTTCTAATGAGTTCCTATAAAGATTTCTTTCTACAAGTGAAACCAAACTTTGTCCCCCACCTGAAATTGGTGTCACACCCAGTGTTAATCATGGCGCTACTTGTACTTGACATTGGACTTCTGTAAAATATCTTCAACCTGTTACTGTATGTGTTGGATTCCCTCAATGAACTAGGTGGCTTTTTCAGCTTCAATTGGAGCATGTGACAAGTCTGCCTGGGTGGCCGCAAGTGGTAGTGCAACATCCATGGAACCCAATGGTTGAAATATGAACCCCACCTGAAAGGGGTTGTGGTCAGTTGAGATATGTATGGCCATGTTGTAGTTGTGTTGAATATGAGGAAGACTCTCATCCCAGGTGTAGGGATGCTTAGAATTGTACATGTGGAGGATGTGCATGATCATCTGGTTGACGACCTCAGTTTGGCCATCCGTCTGGGGGTGGAAGGAAATGGATTTGGTGAGATTGGTGTCCAACAGTGACTAGAGGCTCGAGAATAATGTGTTGAGGAAATGACTATCCCAATATGAGATAATGTTCTGTGGGATCCAAAAGTGTACCCACACTCATCCAAAGAAGAGCTTGGCAGTGGCCTCCACAGTGATGCTCTTCTTGTAGGCAGTCAGAATCACCATCCTAGAAAAGAGATTGACAATAACAAAAACACAGTCATTTCCCCACTTGGTGGACGGAAGGACTGAAATGTAGTCCATTGAGATGGATTCTCAGGGAATATTAAGAGTATGTAGAAGAGTGTACATGCCTTGTTTCTTAGTGTCGGTTTGGAAATAGTGTAGGCAATGCAGGACCGGATATACTTGTTGACATCCTATCGAAGTTTTGACCAGTAGAAATTTTGTTGCAGCAATGACACCATCTTTTCCATGCCGAAGTGTCCCGCCACCCGACTGTAGTGGGTTTCCCAAATTAGCTTCGCTCGCTCACTTGATGGAACGCATAGATGTCTTAGATGTCACAAAAACCCATCCTGAAGATGGAAATTAGTGACAATTGTGTTTGCACCCAACCGCTGGTAGGTGTTGGCGAAGTCAACATCTATCTCGCAAAGGTGGGGCCATCCGAAGGTCTCATGGCCGCAATATTCTATCACTATGGTGAGTGTCATGACTAGAGGTCAACTAAGGAAATAAACAACTCGATTGGTACTTCCTGTTTTATACTTGATGTTGAGGTGGAACTACTGCAAATATATGGACCACTTTTGATGGCAGTCATTCTACAATTTTCCTCGTGTCTACATGAACTGCAGTGGCTTATGATCAGTGTGGATGACTATCCCCTTCTCGAGAATGTAATGCCTCCACTGGCGGCACACTTTCACAATGGAGTACCTTTCTTTGTCGTAAGTAGGGTATTCATGGACAAAATTGGATAGTGTTTCACTATTATAGGCCACGGGGTGGTCGTGTTGAGTGAGGAATGCACCCACAAAATAGTTTGAAGCATCTATCTCGATCTCAAAGGGATGTTGTAGGTCGGGTAATGAAAGCACTGGGGTTGAGCATAAGTGTTGCTTTAGATCATCAAACACTTTTTGTTGGGATAGATCCCACACAAATTTTTCCTTACCACCACCCCTGGTTATTTGGCTGAGGGCCCATGTAATATGGGAGAATCCCAACATGAACCTACGATATAAATTGGTAAGGACTAAGAAGATCTGAAGCTCAGTGAACGTGGTTGGTGCTGGAAAATCACAGATGACTTGGATCTTGGCTGGATCAACATGCACACCATGTACATCAAGAATGTAGCCTAGGTAATGGACCTTGTCCATGTCGAAGGAGCATTTTTCCAAGTTGGCATATAGTTTGTGTTGCCGTAGAGTGTTCAGAACCCGTTGAATATGCTGTAAGTATTTTTCCCAAGTCTTGTTGTAGATGAGGATGTCATCCAGATACACCACCACAAAAGAATTAGTGAAAGGCCTCAAGATATTGTCCATCATCTTCATGAAAGTTGTTAGGGAATTTGTCAAACCAAGTGGCATGAACAACCATTCAAAAAGACCTTCTTTTGACTTGAAGGCAATTTTCCATACATCTGTCTTCTCTATTAGGACATGATGGTAGCCATACTTTAGATCAATCTTACTAAACTATTTGTCCCCCTTGAGTTGATCAAGGAGATCGTCGATTCGCGAAATCGGGTATCGGTTCATGACTGTGATTTTATTTAGGGCCTGATAATCAATGCAGAGTCCCCAAGTCCTGTCTTTCTTCTGCAGCAACACGATTGGGCTTCCATAAGGTGATGAGTTTGGTTGGATGTGCTCCTTGTGGATAATTTCTTGGATGTGACGCTTGATCTCCTCATTTTCTAGCAGAGAGTGGTGATAGACTGGCCCATTGGGTAGTGGTGTGCCATGGGTCAAATTGATGGGATGCTTGACCTGACAGTGAAGAGGTACCCCAATAGGTTATGAGAAGATGTCTTTGTATTCTTCAATGACCTTATCCACTTGATTCTGCTACATGGAGAGGTTGATCATGGAGGCCATAGATGTGGCTGCAACCTTTTGCTCACTCTGAGAGTGAATAATGAAAAAGAAAAACTTCTCAGTCTGAGAAATGACCTTCCTACATTACTTGGTAGAGATCAGGGAAATAACACTAGGTGGGACTACCTAGGGTATCCTATACAATTTCTTGTTGAAAGTAATAATAACATTGTGAGGCCTAGACTCATATACAACATGGCATTTCCATAAACAAGGTTGGCCCAAAAGAACATCACAAACTTCAAGGGGAGAAACATCACACAATACCTCATCTTTGAATGGATTGATGTTGTATGATAGGTGACACTGTTGGCTGACGCAAAGAGTGCTTCCTTGACAGAGCCATATGATGATGTAGGGTTGCAGGTGCGGCATTGTCGGCAGGGCTAGCTGCTTGACAACCTCTGTTGAGATGAGGTTCTTCTGGCTACTGCTATCAACGATGAAGTGTAGTAGAGTGCCTTTCACCCACATCTGTGAATGAAAGAGACACTCGCCTTCCTTTGGCTCATCAGGTTCACCGGGATGGATCTTGGTGGTAGAAACGGTGGCACTGGGTTCTGCATCAATGATCTGTCTCCCCTTTTCTGGTTCTGACTTAGAGTCAGAACCCACATCTGATTCAGAGGCTTTTGCCTCAGCCACCAATGACTTCTTTGAGTGGAAATCAGTTTTTTTATGCCAAGGGCTCTTATGGAAGTCACACCACTTCCCGATATCTTTCTTCGTCTTCCCATTGTCCTTCTTTGCTTATGGCTTGGACTAGTTGTTGTTGAAAAGTCAACAAGAAACATGTGTCTAATTTACTTTTCCCTTAATTAAATTAGACAATAAATATTAAT